>JAVJIF010015642.1:0-127363 GCA_038442645.1 Agave tequilana
TCGCCTCACCAAGTCAGCTCACTTCATACCATTCAGGGAGGTCAGTCAACAGAGGTTCTGGCAGACAAGTACATGAAAGAGATAGTTTGTCTGCATGGAGTTCCAGTCAGTATTGTATCAGACAGAGACACAAGATTCAGATCTCATTTCTGGGAGAGTCTCCAAGAAAGTTTGGGAACTCGTCTGAAATTCAGTACATCATATCATCCTCAGACAGACGGACAATCTGAGAGGACTATCCAGATTCTTGAAGATATGCTAAGGGCCTGCATGATTGAATTCCAGGGGTCATGGGAAGATCATCTTCACTTGGCTGAGTTTTCTTATAACAACAGCTATCAGGCAAGTATCAAGATGGCACCTTTTGAGGCACTGTATGGAAGGAAGTGTCGATCACCGATTTGTTGGGATGAAGTCGGTGAGAGGAGACTTTTGGGGCCAGAGATTCTGATTCAGACAACAGAGAAAGTCAGAATCATCAGAGATCATCTCAGGGCAGCTCAGAGTCGGCAGAAAGAGTTGGGCAGATTCACAGAGAAGGCCATTGGAGTTCCAGGCAGGAGATCATGTGTTCTTGAGGATATCACCTACCAGAGGAGTGATCCGGTTCGGTATTCGTGGAAAGCTGAGTCCGAGATATATCGGCCCATTCGAAATTTTGGAGCGAGTGGGAGATGTGTCTTACAGATTGGCCTTACCTCCATCTTTGGACGGTGTGCACAATGTTTTCCACGTATCTCAGTTGAGGAAGTATGTAAAGGATGATAATCATATTTGGATCATTCCGAACTGGAACTGCAGCCAGATTTATCATATCAGGAGCAGCCGATGGCCATTTTGGATAAGAGTGTGAAGACACTGAAGAACAAGGCTATACCTTTAGTGTTGGTGTCTTGGAACAGACATGCGCCAGGAGAGGCCACTTGGGAACGAGAGGACGTTGTCCGAGAGCGCTATCCTCAACTCTTCACATCTGATTTGGTAAAAGCTCTTTCCTTCTTATTCTTTTCTACTGTTATCTTTCCTCTTATCCTTATCTATCTGTTACCTTTCCTGTTACCTTTCACCTTATGAAATTTCGAGGACGAAATTTTTTGTAAGGTGGGTGGATTGTAATACCCTGTTCCCAGAATACGTACTTAGTTGCGTATTCAGTTTTCGACCGTATTTTTCGATTTACTTCCTGTATTTGACCGATTTCAATTTCAAATATCATTTTCCAATATATTAGATTTTCTATGATTTTCTGGATTTTTCCTGAATTAAAATAAATTTCTTCAAAACCGGTGTCGACCAGTGTCGCTGATCGATTCCTAGAATTTTAATTCTCAAACAGTTAAGAATTTCTAGATGGTCCTTAGACTTTATTTCTTAGAATCATATTCCCTACTTAAATACTTTTTCTGAGAAATTTTATAAATTTATGAAAACTCCAACGGAGTCGGTAGATAACTGATTCCGGGATTTTTAGTTTTAAAACTATAAAGTAGTATTCTTAAAAAGGATTTCACTATTAGTCTTCATATATTATTATTGATTTTTGGTAAAATTTACGAGTCGTTCCGAGATACTTGAATTTCGGACGATTTCGGTATTTTCCGAAATGTTTTCCGCATTCATGACCTAAACCTAGGAATCCATGTTTTCAATATTTTCAATTTCCAAGTTAGAGTAAATATCTTCCTATATGAATTTCTTTCCATTTTTCTTTTCCTTTATTCCTCTTTCTCCACAACCACAAATTTTTCCCATTTTTCCAAAAATACAAATCTCTTCCAAAATTCCAACTCCACATAATCTCACCAACCCCCATTTAATGCACCTCTCTCTCTCTCTCTCCCATGGCCGGCCAAGTGGCCAAGGAGAGGGACACCCATCCCCTCTCCCATTTTGCAATAAACCCCCTCACATTTACACTATTTACATCTCCTTTACAAAAATCAAATTCTATATAAACTTTCCTTTACAATTCTTTTCTCTTTTTTCTTCACTTCACCAAGAGATTAGCCCTCACCTCTTCCTTCTCCATCTCAAACTCAACCCTAACTCCAAGAACACCACAAGATCTTCACCTCTAGCTCAAGCAACTGATTTGGAGCTTGGATCGTAGCTCTTTTCGTCGCCAAGGATCACATAGGTGCCATTTGACGACCAACACTCTTCCCGGACTCGTAAAGCTTCAATCGAACCTTTCCTAGTGAGTATATCTACTCACCAAGACTTGTGAACTCCTTTGTGTACTTGTGTTGACAAATCATGCACACTTGTGACATAAAAATCATATTTTTAGACCCTCAAACAAAACCCTAGAAATCTGTTCTGTTTGCTGTTTTCCACGATTAGTCGACTAGACCTAGGGACTAGTCGACTAATCCACTTTAGTTGAAACTTAACCTTTTCTGATTTCACAGTTTTAGTCGACTAGGCCAGATTTCCAGTCGACTAGAGACCCCTAGTCGACTACCCATTTCTCCCCAGTCGACTCCTGTTTTCCTGAAATAAAACATCAACTCTCTGTATCTCAGACTTAGTCGACTTAGGTATCCATTAGTCGACTAGTAGTTCCCTGTTAGTCAACTACCCCTACAACCCTAGTCGACTAACTTTCCCTGAAACAGAACCCAACTCTCTGTTTCCCAGTTTTAGTCGACTCATCCAGACTAGTAGTCGACTTAAGACCCCTAATAGTCGACTAAACCCTTCCACCTAGTCGACTAATTCTGACTGTTTGACTTAGTTGATTCTGTTCTGAATTTGGATCTTATTGTTGATACATGTATGCATATTATTTTTGTTCATGCTTCATAACTGGTACTACATGACATGTTACTTGATAGACATTATCTCATATTACTTCATGACTTGTTATTACATATCATCGCTCCATAACTTGTTAAAATGTGAATATCACCACTTATCATGCCATCACTTGAACCAAGCATGATACACTTGACTTTTGCATAAAATGGACCAACTTACACATGGGTCGGGGGAAAACATGCGGATATCGATATGTGTTCGTGTTTACAGTGGTTTTTAGGAATGTTGTGCAACTCATGTTCCGGTCTGACCTGTGGGCCTCCAGGGACCGAGGGGAGTGCTTGCTCCCTCTATTACTGGTACCATCATGATAAGGGCATACATAAGTCCCTCCTGTTTAGCCTAGCGGCTGGCTTCCGTCACCAAGCAACAGAACAATCCTGGACCGTTATCCCGGGCATGTACGGGGTCCACTGTAAACATAGTTCGTCGATACAACCGCTGTTTCCAATAACAACCTTGCTTTACTAGGATATGGATCTATGTGCTCTGGGACGCTGGGTCACATAGCTAGATATCACAGTAAAACAAGTAATAATAATAAGACTTCAACTGTAGATTTATTGTATTTAGGATTTTATCTCCTCATGCTTTTCATACTTGTTAGTTGATATTCCTTATAACTGTTTCATCTTTCCTTATTCATGTCCCTTAGCCACTTGGCTATAGTTTGTTTATTGTTATGTGTCTGACTCCTTGGATTTGCACATTCAGATCCGAAGCTTGGAACGAAGTGGAGCCATCCACAGAGGACCAAGCTTACCTTAGCGAGCAGGCGGACTAGTTCCAGTCCCTTCGTGCCAGACTTACCTTTGACTCACGAGATCCTCTTTCTACTTGTGAGCTTTTTGTATACATATTTGTATATATTTCTTTTGGACTTGGTTATGACGTAATACACATGTATTGTGTAATACTTTATAATATCCTGTGATAACTTTGTATGTGTACTTCTTGTGTTGGCATATGTATTGATACCACGCTTCGTCGTGTACTCTGTTTCTTGTTGTACTTTTTGCTTAGCGTATATACGTGTGGGGCAATTTCTGGCCTACGTATATACGTCGCAGTGACGCCCCCGTATCCGTGGAAGCGGGGCGTTACACTTCTTCCTTTGGGTCATGGACCTGAAAATAGAGAGAGAACTCCATTAAAAACTAGATTTTCATTAATAATAAATAAAAATATGATATAAATGATGCACAAATGAGTACTAATCACACCCCCATACCTAGTTTTTTGGTCTCCCTGAGCAAAATAAAAAAGAAGAAATATCTAAACTAGAGATTTTATTACACTACTTTTGCAGGTGACGCCATTGCACTAAGCATGTGCAACAAGCCGTTAAACTGAAATCACCTAGAGGGGGGGGTGAATAGGTGATAACGCTAATCTAATGAACTTAATGCGGAATTTAAAAACTTAATTGCAATAACACTAAATGCAACCAACAAGTGATGCACACACAACCAAGCCAAGCATATAAGTATGAATGATCAATGTGAAATGATGCAAGGCACAAAGTAAAGAGAGAGAGAGATAGAGTAAGAGTCAAGGGATCAAGCGCAAACAACAAGATATGTTTCGAGGTTCGAGCACCCAGCTCTACATCCCCGCCTTCACATAGAAGGATTTCAACTCCACTAGCTTGTCCACAAAGGACTCCCACAAAGGGAACCTCCACCGAGGATTTGGGGCAATAACAATTACAAGGAGTACCCAACTCCTCTCTTTACAAACACAACCTCCTCCTTGAGGCACAACACCAAGCCAACAAACAATCACCTCACAACTTGAGGGATTAGCACAAAGCAACACAAGGATCACCTCACAACTTGAGGGATACAACCCACTTGCACAACCTCCTCAACACAATGAGGGAAAGGCACAAAGCCAAGCAAATTTTGGGGTTTACAACTTGGTGGTCTAACAAACAACCACAAACAATTTCTTTCCCACACAAGGATCCTATAGTATGAGATAGTAGATGTAGCTCAAGTGTGGAGAAAACTAAAGGAATGGAAATCAAAATCTCAAAGAAAATCCTTGGGAAAAACTAGAAACCAAGATGAAGAAGTTTAATCAAACACTTTTCCCAAAAACCCTTTTCTTTGATTTTTCAAACCCTAGCAAAAACACCAAATAGATTGTTCAATTAAAGCCCAAAAACTTCTTTTGATTGCTGTGAAAACACTAGAGAAAGCTCAGAAAATTCGTCCAAAAATTCTTAGAGAAAACCTCTTTCCAAAGGGGTATTTATAGCCCATTTACAAAACTAGCCGTTGGCAGCAGATCCTGCCAAAAATGAACTACCGGTCGACCGGCCAACGGTCACATTTGACCGCTGGCAGCTACCGGTCGATCGCGCTGGTCGACCGTACCCAGATACCGGTCGACCGGCCAACGGTCACATTTGACCGCTGGCAGCTACCGGTCGATCGCGCGGGACCGTACCCAGATACAGAGAGCAATGGCTCTCTTCCGGTCGACCCTCGGTCGACCGGGAGCAACCCGAGAGCAACCTGCTCTCAGTCGGTCGACCGTGCGGTCGACCGGCTTATGGGTAAGCCAGCGTGCACGTATCCGTGCACGTCGGTCGACCGGCTACTTGGTACAGTCGACCGTAGCGGTCGACCGACCTAGCCTGGCAGCAGCAGTTCTGGTTAGAAAAATATATAATTTTTAATCCTAAAAATTCCCAAAAAATCTCTAAAATTCCACAAAAAGTTTTATCATTTTTCATTGAAATACAAAACTTGTGTTAAAATTTTAACACAAATCTCAAACATTTTGAACCATTATTGTGTAATAGAAATTTTGCCAAAAACCAAAAACCGTATCTTTCAAACTAGGATATTTGAATTGAAAATACGTTTTGTCCAAAACTCATCTAAATACAAAAATATGATATTTAAACATATTGAAGCATGTTGCATATGGATGGAAATCCAATACACAAGAAACATATACATATCCATGTTTTTGACTTTAATTCCAAAATTATGTTTTGTTAAAAATACCAAAATACTAAACTCATGAAATAGACTATCAAACTATGTTTGTCTAAGTAGTTGAAGCATGCATGTATATAGAACAATTATAATATACATTAAACCATGTAAACTTGTTTTGAATCTATCTATTCATGGAAACCAAGAAAACCAAGATCGGTAAACTTAAAACCGAAAACCAATATTTAAAACATGAAACGTGTGTGTTGTGAACTTGAGCATATCATACTATTCTAATCTTTACAAATGGATCTAAACACAAAATTAAAGTAGGTACCGATGTCTTCTTGTAGAGCAACGTCTTCAAGCTGACTCGATCTAAACTCGATCCAAACTCGATCCGAACAACTCCTTTGTTGAGCATATCATGATCACGGTTTGGAAAGGCTTCAAACTCCTTAGTTGAAGTAAAACACCAACTAACATCTTGATTAATGATCTGAAACTAAATATCACAAGATTATTAGTACACATAACTACATGAGTTAATCATCATCAAAACTAGAGTGGAAGGCCTCTGGGCCAACAATCTCCCCCTTTTTGATGATGACAAAACTCATGGAGTTATATGTGCATGGATTAAAGTAAAGCTTCAAGGAAGCTCCCCCTTAACTCATGCATAGCAATAAACAATAAGATATGCAATGAAAGTTCATAAACATGTATGCATCAACATGCATAAAACACATATATATCTAAAACATGGCTTTAAGTATCAATTAATAAAACAAATACATTTTCAAAACAAGCTCTTGATACTAATTTGCAAAACAACACTAATGAAGCTCTTGATACCAAAAAAACAACACGTTCTTTAAATAATGCTTTCTGATACCATTGAATGTTAATAAAAACATAAAACATGCATCATACAAGAACATGCATATAAAATATAAACTCCAATTCTTCTCCCCCTTTTGTCAATCATCAACAAAGGGGTAAAATCACAAAAACAAATTTTTCTCTCCTTTTTTTAAGGAAACAAGGAAACAATAAAGGGCAAATGAAAAACAATGTTTGATGTTCACCCTTTTTGTCAAAAAAAAAAACGATATCAATAAGGGGCATGATCAATTATTATACTAATTAAAAAAAATGTTGTCAATGTAGTGCATAATGATATCAATTGAAATGAGTATTAAACAAAAACATTTTAAGGAATGCCTATATCAATTAATACCAATTGAAATAAAGGTAAAACGAGGCATTGAAACAAATGATACCAATTGAAAGTGAAAATACATACCAATTGAAAACAAAAATCTTGATACCAATTGTTAAGTAAACAAACAACATATCAATTGTAAGTAAACAATCTTGATATCAATTGAAATTAAACATAACAAAATTTTGAAATCCTAAACACAAATCTTGATACCAATTGTAAATGTTTTTCATTTTGAACATATGATACCAAATGGAAATAATCAATCATAAAGAATGGGAGTGAAAATCAAATACCAATTGAAAGATGAAATACAAGTTTTCTCCCCCTTTATGAAATACCAAATGAAACAATGTATAGGCTTGAATATAGATACCAATTGAAAACTAGTCAATTGAAACAAAATTAAAACTCAAACTTTAGCATAAACAAAAGCACATATATATGTATGAAAAGGTAATACCAATTGAAATTGATACTCTTTGAAGTGCAAGTATACATATACAAAAATATGAGTATACAACAAATGTCAATATTGATACCAATTGAAAGAATTCAATGATACCAATTGAAACAATAATAAGATCAAGTGTATATCTCATATTCCTATCCTCCCAACTCATGTTCAAGTTTAAAAAGAATTTCACTATAAAGCATACATGAGCATGATCGCCCATCGAACCGCCCGTAGAAGGTAGGGGTTTTCAAAAAATAGATTTGAAAATAATGTATGTTTGAAAATCTCTACCATATGAAGAATATCGCAACTAGTTATATGAAAAATTTTGTAAACTAGTACGAAATCCTTCAAGTAAGGAATAAAATAAGAATATATTCCATAAAACACATGTAAATCACATAATCACCAACACTCAAAATCTATGAAGCATATATCATACTCATGAAACCAAAATCATAAGAAAACACGAATGATGTGAGTGTATAAGCATAATGTGAAAAACATAGTCATGGAGATAGGCAATCAAGCTCAACTGAAATTCCTTAAAATATGAAAACATGAACTCATCAAAACTAAATTTCCATTAAAACAATTTATACTTCAAGGCATATATGTATGTTTTGACAAAACAAGAAGTATACATACATATCCCTAAACACAATTGAGTCCATAATAAAGATTTGCATGAAAAGCAAATGACTCAAGGGGTATACATGTATATCTTAAAGTTTGACAAAATAGACATATACATGAAGTGAAAACACAAGATCATAAAACATATCCAAAATGGGGAATACAAGTTAGAATGCATGAATCATCAAAACTAGACTATACTAGCACATCTAATGGGTACAAAAGAGCGTTCAAGCACAAACATATAATGATCTATTGTGGCCCACTATATGTACAAGTATAAATCCTAGTTTTAATGAAAACTAACATCTAAACAAGTAATCAAATCATGAAGCATAAAACGGGATAGAAATCATCATGATAAACATAAATACGATCATTATGTAAATCCACATGCTATTAGAGTTATGAAATACATAATAGCTAAACAAAGGTGAGAACACAAAAATAAATGATTCATATTAAACAAGGGTGATCTCAAAAGCTATACATGCATGTCAATGGTCTAATAATCATGGCATTTAACATACTAATCAAAACATGAAGCATCAAAACAAAAATCATAAACATACATATGATCATTATGTATATGCATGTGCATTAGATCTAGGACATACATATTAGTTAGAAACAAAGTGAGAACACATAGATATAGATTCATATTAAACATGGGTGTCTCAATTAACTAAGCATGTATATCACTATTCTAATGAACATGGCATAAGCATAATGAATAATAAAACATGACATGCTATAAATAGATGAACATGAAAAGCATGTAAATAAATGGGAGTTAGAGATTGATACCAAAACCGATGAAGGCACCTCTCTAGTTCTCCAAACCAATGGTGGTCCTCTCCACCAAACTCCCCTTGAAAGTGATGCATCCAAATTGTTTTCTTTAAGCACGGAACGCATCCACTCCAAGGCACCAATACTCTCACGTTATGCAAGAGCCCACACCTACATCAAAAATCAAAGGGGTGGTCTTTGGTACCCATTTTCTCTTGGGTCCATAGGGGTTAGTACCTTTCCTAACCCAAACAACATTATTTGCTAAATTTTCATCATATATACGATCATAGCAAAATCTAGCAAGGTGGCCCTTACGACCACAATGTGTACAAGTGTACACATGAGCATACATGTGGGTGGTGACCGTGCGAAGCATGTGTATGCCGTGATGGGTGTGCATGCAAGGATGGAACTTGTTTCTTTCGAACCAAGGTTTCCAAACGTGTATGATTTAAAGCACATTGGCTCAAAGTGGAGCCCAAACAATCTACACTTTTCTTCAAAATATTTATGTCATTCTCAATACTAGAAGATAAAGTGGAGCATGCAAAAGATGTGCTAGGTGAAGCTACACTAGCATGGCAAACATGTGAAGACAATTCAATTTTCAAAGAATCATTTTTCTTATTACCACATCCAAATCTTTTGTAATGAAATCAATTTCATTTTTCAAAGAAAGGTTATCTTTAAAGTAAAATCTAATTTAGAAGATAAAACCTCATTGTTTTTCACAACATCATCACAATCATTTTTTGCTTTTCAAAACATCAATCTCTTTTAAGGCAAGGTCTAGTTGAGATCTTAGTGAGTCACGTTCACTAGTAATCTCTTTCTTTTCTTGCAAAACCAATTCAAAAGTTGAGCACAAATCCTTCATTTCTTCTTTTAATTCAAAATGTTTCTTTTTCAAAAGGTCATGTTTTTCCACAAAATTTTCAAGCTTAGAGGCAAGTTCTACATTTAAATTTTGAACTTCAAAACACCCATAGCAATATGAACTAGAGCTATCATCTAGTTGAGAATCCGATTGTACCTCAAGGGAGTCTTTCCCTTGGACCATGAGGCAATGCTCGTCGGACTTGTCTCTCCTAGATCTCCTCAACTTGTTGATAATCCTTGGTAGCTGGGAGAAGTCATATGCTCCAAACTGCAAAAGCCGAATCATAATGAGTAAACACATATAAAAGATCTTCATTAAGAGATGCTCTAAGTGTTTTAAGTGCAAGTGCATTGGCCTTATTATGCTTGCTATCATTGGGGTAGGATTCCTTGGTAATGACTTGGTAAACTTTAGATCCTAAGGCTTCAAATGACTACTCATCTCGGCCTTCCAAAAATCATGTCTAGAAAAATCAAACATAGGAGGGCTATCCATGAGTGCAAACTAAATGTGTGCAAATGAAAATGCAAATGAAGATTAGCAAACCAAGATCTCACTCCTAGGTGGTTAAACCTAAATATCAGGAGCGTAGGCTCTGATACCAATTGAAACCACCTAGAGGGGGGGTGAATAGGTGATAACGCTAATCTAATGAACTTAATGCGGAATTTAAAAACTTAATTGCAATAACACTAAATGCAACCAACAAGTGATGCACACACAACCAAGCCAAGCATATAAGTATGAATGATAAATGTGAAATGATGCAAGGCACAAAGTAAAGAGAGAGAGAGAGAGATAGAGTAAGAGTCAAGGGATCAAGCGCAAACAACAAGATATGTTTCGAGGTTGGAGCACCCAGCTCTACATCCCCGCCTTCACACAGAAAGATTTCAACTCCACTAGCTTGTCCACAAAGGACTCCCACAAAGGGAACCTCCACTGAGGATTTGGGGGTAATAACAATTACAGGGAGTACCCAACTCCTCTCTTTACAAACACAACCTCCTCCTTGAGGCACAACACCAAGCCAACAAACAATCACCTCACAACTTAAGGGATTAGCACAAAGCAACATAAGGATCACCTCACAACTTGAGGGATACAACCCACTTGCACAACCTCCTCAACACAATGAGGGAAAGGCACAAAGCCAAAAAATTTTGGAGTTTACAACTTGGTGGTCTAACAAACAACCACAAACAATTTCTTTCCCACACAAGGATTCTATAGAATGAGATAGTAGATGTAGCTCAAGTGTGGAGAAAACCAAAGGAATTGAAATCAAATTCTCAAAGAAAATCCTTGGGAAAAACTAGAAACCAAGATGAAGAAGTTTAATCAAACACTTTTCCCAAAAACCCTTTTCTTTGATTTTCTAAACCCTAGCAAAAACACCAAATAGATTATTCAATTAAAGCCCAAAAACTTCTTTTGATTGCTGTGAAAACACTAGAGAAAGCTCAGAAAAATCGTCCAAAAATTCTTAGAGAAAACCTCTTTCCAAAGGGGTATTTATAGCCATTTACAAAACTAGCCTTGGCAGCAGATCCTGCCAAAAATAAACTACCGGTCGACCGGTCGGTCGACCGGCCAACGGTCACATTTGACCGCTGGCAGCTACCGGTCGACCGCGCGGTCGACCGTACCCAGATACAGAGAGCAATGGCTCTCTCTTCTCGGTCGACCGCTCGGTCGACCGGGAGCAACCCGAGAGCAACCTGCTCTCAGTCGGTCGACCGTGCGGTCGACCGGCTTATGGGTAAGCCAGCGTGCACGTATCCGTGCACGTCGGTCGACCGCTACGGTCGACCAGCTACTTGGTACAGTCGACCGTAGCGGTCGACCGACCTAGCCTGCGCAGCAGCAGTTCTGGTCAGAAAAACATGTAATTTTTAATCCTAAAAATTCCCATAAAATATCTAAAATTTCACAAAAAATAGTTTTATCATTTTTCATTGAAATATAAACTTGTGTTAAAAATTTTAACACAAATCTCAAACATTTTGAACCATTATTGTGTAATAGAAATTTTGCCAAAAACCAAAAACCGTATCTTTCAAACTAGGATATTTGAATTGAAAATACGTTTTGTCCAAAACTCATCTAAATACAAAAACATGATATTTAAACATATTGAAGCATGTTGCATATGGATGGAAATCCAATACACAAGAAACATATACATATCCATGTTTTTGACTTTAATTCCAAAATTATGTTTTGTTAAAAATACCAAAACACTAAACTCATGAAATAGACTATCAAACTAAGTTTGTCTAAGTAGTTGAAGCATGCATGTATATAGAACAATTCTAATATACATTAAACCATGTAAACTTGTTTTGAATCTATCTATTCATGAAAACCAAGATAACCAAGATCGGTTAAACCTAAAACCGAAAACCAATATTTAAAACATGAAACGTGTGTGTTGTGAACTTGAGCATATCATACTATTCTAATCTTTACAAATGGATCTAAACACAAAACTAAACTAGGTACCGATGTCTTCTTGTAGAGCAACGTCTTCAAGCCGACTCGATCCAAACTCGATCCGAACAACTCCTTTGTTGAGCATATCATGATCACGGTTTGGAAAGGCTTCAAAACTCCTTAGTTGAAGCAAAACACCAACTAACATCTTGATTAATGATCTGAAACTAAATATCACAAGATTATTAGTACACATAACTACATGAGTTAATCATCATCAAAACTAGAGTGGAGGCCTCTGGGCCAACATAAACCTCTAGGTCCCTCCTAGAGGAAGAGTTTTTTCTCTAAGAGTTTTTAGCAGTTTACACCCACAAAATCTGTAAAGAAAAGGAACAATTGTTAGTGTTTTTGAAAATGCATTTTGAAAAAGAAAAACGTTTACGATCCATTTTTTGTAAAAATTAACTGATCTATGATTTTAGGTTAACCTAACTATTCATTCTTAATTCTAGTCTCCATGCAAGGGATTGTTATCAATTAAGGTTAGGGGATCGGGATTAGATTAATTACTTAATATTTTATTAAAACTAGAAAGTATACATTTATATGTATGGGGGATTTTAACTTGGACTATGATGCCTTTATTTATATACATATATATATATATTTATTTACATATATATTTTTATTTTTCCTTTAGTTTCATTAGGCTCTCTAGTCCACCCATGTGGCAAGTCTTGAACCGATGACTCTCAGACCAAACGGTCTAGGGCACCAGATGAGAATACATTCCTCGGGTTTAAATACTCGAGTGAACATGGCCACTAACCTAAAGTGTTTATTTTGACCACCGTTAGGCATGACTAATCATACTTCCTAAGGCACAATTAACCAGCTTAATTAGTGGTCAAATATTTTTTATTATTTATATACATTTTTTTCATGTTTTAAAGGTTTTTAAGTCTTCATTTTAATCCCTCAAAATATAGGTGCATATAATTCTAAGGAAAAATTCAAGATCCAATTATCTTTCTAATCTTTCTTCCTTAACCTAAAAATCCAACAATTCCTCTTATTTTAACTAAAATTAAGAAATTCTAGTTTAAAGTTTCCCTGATTCTGAAGATCAATTTAATTTTCTTAAAAATGGATCAAAAACTTATTCCTTTTTTTCCAAAAAGTTTTGTAAAGAAAAGAAGAGAAAACAAAAGAAAATCTAGAAAAAAAAACTAAAAAGAAAAAGAAAAGAAAATCTAGAAAATAACCTAAAAGAAAGAGAAAATAATAAAGAGAAAATCCTATGTTAGTACTCTTCCCATACCTATCTCATGCATTGTCCTTAATGTATGACATGAATGCGAAACGTATGCATGAAATAGGTAAAGATCATGTATCACCTCTGATGACGACTTAGACCGGTCGAAGTGCTTAGACCAGTCGACCGTGAACATCGCAATCCCTCCTCAATGCAATCTAAACGTGTAGACTGCTCCTCCATCTGTCGTCGGTGCCGAGTTTGTCCCTTAAATATTTTCTTCATGCCTTTCCAAATAAAAGACATGAAGGCACGTGAATCTGTAGGTGGTGGCTGGCGCCAGAACTCAGGTTCGTTCTCCTCCTCCAACTGTTCCTTAAAAGAGGACTCAACTGGAACATCCTCTGGTAGGACAGTAGGTGTCCATACCGCATGGAGAAAACTATTATACGTACTTATAATTCTCTCGGGGGACACAAAGACTCCATCAAATACTAAAAATACCCTATCTGGCAGAAAGTTTCTGCATAGGCGGGTGACTAATACGGGATGAGAGTACTTCGTGCCTCGTGTACATTGGGAATTGGCGATCAGATTTTGGAGTGTGACCGTGTTCAAGCAGACCGTGTGTTTCCTAGTCATTAGGCTGTGGATAATCTGCAGCACAGGTCTATTGAAAGATGTCGTGTGGTTAAAACCTAATATGTTGCGTTGGATCCATCTTCCAACACAATGGACATTAAGAAAAGTGGTGCTCGCCTTGAGCCCACGATCTTGCTCCATACACCGAGCACCCATGATTGTCGTGTAATCAATAAGGGGTAGGGGTTCAGTGTTGTGGTGAATTGGGGATCTGTGTGACCTCTTGGATCATGTCAATTGAAACAAGGAAATCCCGGGTGTCAAAATGCATTGTGAACTGGTTTTATCATGATCAATTGTGAGAGTATCTATACATGTGTATAAAATTTTGACAAGATTGGAAAAACAAAATGCATCAAACTCAGAATTATCATATACAAGGTCATACCAGTGGCGCTCTCTAATCCTATTCAAGAATAAATGACCATATCCATTGACATCATTCAAGATCCTAGAAAAGTCTTTCTCAGCAAAAATAGAGGGTGCCATGAATTTGATTTTGAGAAGTATGTAGAAGAAAAGGATTATGAAATTCAAACCTTCCACGGAATTGTGGGGGGAAATACCAAGTACGGACTACTCTGAGCAATCCAAGTCGCAGTTAAAAAAATCAATGGGAGATCTATAATCTATTCACCAAGCTGCAGTAGTGGAACCTTGGCGGCGCTCAGGCTACCCTAGAACGACCGCAGATCCGTGGCAATTTATTGGTTTTCGTGGCAGGAAAGAGGAAACAGGGGGTGGGTTTTGGGTGGATGCGACACTCTCATTTTCTTTCTTCAGATCTGGCATTAGGTCTGGAGTTGGGCACGAGAGAGAGGAAGAGAGGGTTTATATAGGGGAACGGGATGTTAGTTTCCTTTTTAGCCCTAGGTATAGGCGAAATTCCTAACCTAGGATTTGGGTTTTCAATTTAAGAGAAAATATGAAATATATACACAAGAAAAAGTCCTAATTTTTATTTTTTATTTTTTATTTTTATATTTTTATATTTTTTATTTATTTCTCTTGAATGATTTATCTATTTACAGTGAAGGGAAAACCATCATGCAATCTGGGTCAGTTTAAAATGGATTATAAAGGCTCAAACCTTATCTACATCTGACTCAAGATCGGTGACAAAGAACGGCTTGAGTCTTTGTTTGTTGACCTTGAAAACTTGTCCGTTCTTAGGATCAGAAATTTTCACTGCACTGTGTGAAAATACAGTTTGTATTGTGAAGGGACCTGACCATCAGGTTTTCAATTTGCCTGCAAAGAGATGAATCCTAAAATTGTAGAGCAGAATTTTTTTCTTTCACAAAATTTTTTTGGTGTATGGAGCGGTCATGAAGAATTTTAGTTCTACTCTTTGTGATTTTAGCATTATCATACGCTTCATTTCGTATCTCTTCTAACTCCAAAATCTATAGTTTTTGTAATCACCAGATTTATTTAAATCAAAGTTAAGTTGCTTGATCGCCCATAAAGCACGGTGTTCCAATTCAACCGGCAGATGACAGGGTTTCCCAAATGCTACTCGATATGGAGATATACCGAGGACAATCTTGTAGGCAGTCCGATAAGCCCATAGTGTATCTGTTAGCTTTATGGATCAATCCTTACGGTTTTGTCCTACAGTTTTTTCCATTACGAGTTTTATTTGTCTATTTGTAACCTCAACCGGCCTATTAGTTTGAGGATGATATGTTGTGGAGAATTTATATGTTATGGAGTGCTTCTGCATTAGGGCTTCAAAAGCCCTGTTGCAGAAGTGAGACCCGTTGTCACTAATTATCGCACGGGGGGCACCAAAGCGGGAGATGACATTCTCTTTTAGAAATTTGACCACAACCTTGTTGTCGTTTGTCTTAGTTGGTACTGCTTCTACCCATTTTGATACATAGTTACTGCAACCAAAATGTACTGGTTGCCAAAGGAAATGGGAAATGACCCTATAAAGTTGATGCCCCAAACATCAAAAATCTCTAACTTAAGAATATGGTTTAAGGGTATGTCTTTTCTATAAATCCTACCCGGTTGGCAGTTTTTGCATAGCTTGCAAAAATGAAAGAGTCTTTGAAAAGTGTAAGCCAGTAGAACCCACTCTGCAAGACCTTTTCAGCAGTATTGCCTGGACCAAACTGTCCACCACACGCAAGCTCGTGACAAAATGCCAGCATGCTCCTATGTTCATCTTCAGAGAGACACCTTCTTATGATTTGATCAGGACAGTATTTGAAGAGGTATGGTTCTTCCTAAAAGAAAAACCGTACCTGAGCGAAACAAATGATGCCTATCCTGACTCGACCAATCAGAAGGTATTTGCCTTGTAGCAAGATAGTTCACAATATCTGCATACCAAGGGTCGTGACACATTTCTAGGATGTGCTTGTCAGGAAAATCATTATTATTGGTGTTATTTCAATAGGTGCATTAGGGATACGGGACAAAAGATACACCACAACATTTTTCACATCTTTCTTATCCTTTATTTCGAGGTCAAATTCTTACAAAAGAAGGATCCAACGAATGAGTCTTACGTTAGTGTCCTTCTTTGCCATCAGATACCTCAGCGCGAAATGATCCGTGAACACAGTTGTTCTGGATCCGAGTAGATATTGTCAAAAATTTTCTAACGTAAATACTACGGCTAAAAACTCTTTTTCAATCATAGTGTAATCGAGTTGTGTGTCATTCAATGTTCTACTCGCATAATAAATCACGGGCTACATATTATCAATGTGTTTTCCTAAAACAACGCTGATAGCGAAATCCGAGACATAGCACATGATTTCAAATGATTTTGTCCAATCAGGCGCCGAAATGATTGGAGCAGAAACAAGTTCTTATTTCAATCTCTCCCATGCTTTTAGACATCCATCGTAAAAAAAGAAGGGCACATCCTTTGCTAATAGATTCGTCAATGGTCAAGCAATCTTGCTAAACTCTTTGATGAATCTTTTATAGATACCGACATGCCCGAGAAAAGATCTGATGTCTTTAATGCATTTTGGCTTAGGGAGTTTGGCAATCACTTCTATTTTTGCCCTATCAACTTTTATCCCGGTTCTAGAAATTTCATGCCTTAGAACGATTCCTCTTTTGATCATGAAATGATATTTTTCCCAAATGAGTGTCAAGTTTTTCTCAGTGCATCATTTCAGAACTAGTTTAAATGATGTAGGCATTAGTCAAATGAATCTCCTTAAATTGAGAAATTATCCATGAATATTTTCAGAAAATATTCCATCATATTTGAGGACAAGCTAAGCATGCAATGTTGAAACGTTGTTTGGGGTGTTGCACAATCCAAATGGCATTTTATGGTATGCAAACGTCCCAAATGGACAGGTGAACGTAGTTTTTTCTTGATCTTCAGGGGCAATTGGGATTTGATTGTATCCAGAATATCCCTCCAGGAATTAATAGTATTCGTCCCCAACCATTCTTTCCAACATCTGTTCAATGAAGGGAAGAGGGAAGTGTTCTTTACAACTGGCAGAGTTCAATTTGTGATAATCAATGCAAACTCAAATCTTTGTGAGAAGACGTGTTTGCACTAATTCTTTTTTCTCATTTTCCACCACTGTAAAACAAGCCTTTTGGGGTACAATATGGACCGAGCTAATCCACTGACTATCAAATATGGGATAAATGATATTATTGTCTAATAACTTGAGTATTCTACTCGAACGGCTTCTTGCATTATTGAGTTCAGCCTACGCTGTGGATCACGTTTTGGTTTTGCCTCTTCAATCAATTGGATGCGGTGATGAACAATTGATGGGCTAAGTTCTTTGATGTCAGCCATGGTCCATCCAATGACTTCTTTGTTGTCCCTCAACATGACAAGAAGATCCTCTTCTTGTTCCTCGGTTAAGTGAGAAGCGATGATTACCGAAAGAGTTTCCTTCTCTCCCAAGTAAACGTACTTGAGGTGATCTGGAAGAGCTTTCCGTTCAGAGGAAGAATATTGTTCAGTTGAAGGTAAGTCTATTGGTTCAAGACTCAAAAGAGTTAGAGTTGTGGTTGTAACCCATTCTATAGCAAAACTGACAATTTGGTCGAGATTGAAGACATCTGACTCCAATTTGAACTTATATTCAGGTTCATATTCTAGTTCCTTCTCATGTTCACTTGTTAAGTCTTTTATCAAATTCACATCAAAAGTTTGGTCTTCAGAGTCCCAGGGTTATTTTCCCAAATGGAAAACATTTACCTCTTTGGTCGTATTTCCAAATGTTAAACGCACTGAACCATTCCTACAGTTTATTATTTCATATGCTGCAGCAAGGAATGGTTGTCCTAGAATTACCAGAGTTTGAAGTCTTGGATTTAGAAGGGTTGTGTTACTAGAACGATGAAGTCCATGGGGTAGATAAACTCCCCGACCCAAATGAGAACATTAGTTATTTCTCCTTTGGGGACCTTCATTAATCGGTCAGCTAATTGAATCGTTATTCGTGTTGGACGAAGATCGCTCAACCCAAGCAGTTGATATTCGAAAATTGATGGTGGTCTGTCTTATGGTACACATAATGGTTGGACATCCAGGGTCTTTATATTTTAACAGGAATGGGCCCGAATAACAATTCAATGATGTTCGTGGCAAGGATGGTCTTTTTAGGGACATTGATTTTTCTTTTCTTAGTACACTTATCTTTAAAAAACTTTACATATGAAGGCACTTGTTGTATGGCATCAAGAAGTGGAACATTGATTTTTACTTAACTGAACATTTCTAAAATCTTATCCATTTATGCATTGGATTTATTGCTTTTTAGCCTATTTGCGAAAGGTACTATAGGCTTATGCACATCTTCAGCTGACTTTTCTTTTTCTTTTTCTTCATTCTCTGAAATGTTTGGTTTGGAATTTGTAGATGTGGAGGCTTCATTTGACTTGGATTTTGGTTGGGTGGTAATTGATGGTGAAGAAACTTAGTTGTCCACTTACTTCCCTGATCTTAAGACATGAATAATATTGCATTGATTCGGTTGGGTATCTTGGGCCTCATAGACTGGGAAAGAATTTTAGAATTAGTCAATGATTGGCTTGGTAATTGGTGTGGGTCGAATGGCAAGTGTATCAATTTTTAACAAGTAATATAAAGTGAATAGAGTATCGTCCCACGAGGATTGTTGTTTCAAGTATTAACTTAATCTTTCCTAGTACTATTTGAATAATTAATTTAGTTGGAAGATGTTGTGAATAAGCTACTACTAAAAAGATTTGCTTTATATATGAAAAGGACTAGAGTAATTTCGATAATTGTAATTAGATAAATTATTATGCTTGTGCTAATTCATCCTATTCATGCTAACAATAATAATTCTATATCCTAATTAGTACTTTCTCTCGAATAATATCAATTCTATCTTCTAAATTTAAAATTTATAATCTCTCGATCTAGTAGATTGCTAGTTAAAAGATGCATTAAGTATAATGGATATTACTACCTGACTGCACAACTCTTACGTCTCACGTTTCGAGTTATGGTTGTTAATCTTAGAAGATTTTGCTAAGTTATCTCCTTTCAGATTCTAACCTAACCTTCTGATTAATTGTGTGCACCAATTGTAACATAAAGCACAAGATTAACAACAACATGCAAAAAATTTAAACTTTATAAAACACGTAGGAGAATTTGCACAAAACATAATCTCATATCATCAATACAATTCCTACATCATACCCTAATTATGAAAAATTAGTTCATACATAAGAAAATAGAACACATTATAATATTAGAATAGATCATGGAATAAAATCAAAGAAAGGGAAAGGTAAGAAAAAGGTAAGAGAGCACCAAAAAGATGAAGTCTTTATAAAGAATTCCTCACTGAAAGTGCTCTGAGAATTAATGGCTAAGAGCAAAATTTAATTGATTTTCGCTCAAATAAAAGAGATAAAAATTGTATATATTACAAGAGGCTTGGCGGTATTTATATATAACAGAGAGCAGTAGAACCTTAATCGAATATAAAAATCTAGGTTTCCAAAATTAGACGAATTTCTGGAAAAATTTTACCCAAAACCACCGTCACAGCTCGGCCAGCTGGCCAAAAATTCGGCTGGCTAGCCGAACTTCTAACTACATTGACACTCTGCTTTTTGACTCGTGTTGGCCTCTGAATTGGTATTCCCGTTGACTGGTCTACGACTACTAGGCCGAAATTCACAGCTAGGTGGCCAAACTCTTAGTCCATTTCAGTCCCAGATTTTTATAAAATTTCTGATTTTGCGTGAAGGCTCTGTTGAGATGTTTCGACTTTGCTTCAGATCTCTGATTCTGCATCTCTTTTGTTCACTTGATATCACCAATTCGTCAATTTTCGCTCTTTTCTTTTAATTTATTGTTGACCTAAAATCTGTAAAATAACACTAACAAAATACCCATGTAGCATTAAATGTGAAAATAATAGGCATAAAAAGTAATGTACACCATGTAAATAAAGCACACACATCACACCCCCATATCTACTTTTTGCTAGTCATCGAGCAAAATCCTAATCTAAAAATAAAAAATTAAAATCCTAAAAAAAATTCTAATCCACTTTTGTAGGACCCACGATTACACTTGGCATGTTCAACAAGCCATTAAAACCCCTAGATACCCTAGTGGACGAGTGTTGTCTAGTGAGGATTTTCAGCGAATTACACCCACAAATTCGGTGAAAGAATTTAAAAGATGAGAAGAGATTAAGATAAAAAGGATAACCAAAATAAAGAAAATAGAAAAAGAAAGATAAAAAATAAAGAAAGACAAAATATTTTTGGAGTGGTAAGCATCACTAATGTATAAGTTCTCTAGTTACCATAAACTCTCATTATCAAGTTCAATCTCTTATCAAGAATTTTATCATCTATTTTGTAGAGATTTTCAAATCTTAGTCTATATCACCATCCTTCCTAAGTTTTCTGATCCTATGCATCTTTGTGCATGTGAATAGCTCTTAATTTGGGATTTTGATTCAAACTTACATACTTAAAATTTATATACACACATATATATATAATAATTATTATTTTCATAAAGGTTTTGAAGTATTACCACTTCGTTGCCTTATAAGCTTTTTTTTTCATATATATAACTAATCTAATTCTCTTTCATGTAAATATCAAGACTTCTTGAGGCCAAGGTACCTAACTAATTGATCATTAGACTTGTTAATATATATATATATTTATATTTATATTTTCAAGTTACCTAACTATCTTTCGCGTAAATACAAAGGCTTCTTGAGGTCAAAGCATCTAGCGAATCAATAGTTAAGGTTCTTATTATTATTTAGTATTAAGTTATCCTCATCATTCCAAATTTAAACTATTATGTATGTGTGGATAAGATGCATATTCACATGGACAAATTCTAGATGGCAATAATATTTAAAATTTTTCATCTCTACTTAAAGACTTTAAAATTTCATCAAATTGATATTTCTTATCCAATCCAAATTTTACCACAATTTTTTTAATAGCAAAGAAAGAAATAAAAGAAAAACAAATAAAATAAAAAATCGTATTATACGACTCCCCGTAAGTACACCCCCGCTCTTTTCCATGCTACTACTACCTCCTTCAGAACGTGTCTCCTAAAACGCGACTCTTCAATTTTCTTTTCTTCCCCTTATCAACTTGTATGTTCTTTTATCCCCTCTCAAATTAAAAATATGAATGCACGATTATCTTCAGTGGTTGTTGATTAAAGAATTCATCATCCTCCTCTTTGATTCATTGGATGATGATGATGTAACTGGGACATGTTCTTGTAGCATGGAAGGTATCCAATCAATATGTACTGAAGCATTATAAGATGAAGAACTAGTTTTAGCTTGAATACTAATTTTATCTTTTGTAGCAATTAAATTCATCTTCAAGCATCCATTCCTTGCAAATTTGTGTGACAAGAATGGGTAGTCGCAAAAGGTCTTTCGTTTATCTCTAGCGCTAACAATAGTGTCCAATAATGTGTAGCATATACAAAATTTTTTCCTTTAGTCATCAAAATGTAGGCAATGTGTAAAACTTGGTTGTAAAAAGATGAAACATGTGATACACTCAAGACATTACGATTCAACCATCTACAAAATGCATCACATTCTTATACAATGTTGAGTGCTAATATCACCCCTTGAGGTACTTTGTAATGTTCTCCCATTAAATGAATGTAATTCCTAAGTTTTCCAGTTCTTGAGTCCCTTTTTCCATAAGAGGAATACCCGTTAGTTCAGAAAATATTTGTAAATGTAAAATTTTCATCTCCCCTCTCCAATTCACTTCAAATTATTCCTAATTTCTATCAATGTTTATTTTTGAAAACCATCATAAAACTCTTGTACTAGGGCAAGAATATAAATTCATAAGTATTAGCATGCAACAAATAATTGTTAGCCCAGACGTCCTTGACTGTAGTTTGATGATAACTAACTTATGAAGGTTAGTTTGCTAATGATCTTGTGTTTATATAGTTTCAGTTATTGAACAAGATCTTAGTAGTGATTTGACTTCAACAAGAGATTCACATCAAAGTATTGAAGTAAAAAAGTGTTGATTTAAGAGCTCAAATCACAATGATCGCATTAGCACCTTTGGATCAAGTTTGGATCGAGTCGTCTTGGAGCTAAAGATCGATGAGAAGACCTCGGTTTGTTTAGTATGTTTAGTTTAGATCTTATGTAAGGATAGCTTAGTTTTTATACGCTCAGGTACACACACACAAGTTCAAAAGTTTTGGTTTCAATTTGACCGGTTTTAGATTTTCAAGAATACATATATGATTTTCATGAATAGATAGAATCAAAACAAGTTTTACATTTTTAAATGTGTATTGGATTTCATCCATATACATTATTGTTTCATATTGTGAAAAAACTTATTTTGATGATTCTAGTTCATGTGTTTCAAGTTTGTTTTTAACAAAACTTAGTTTGTATTTAATGTCAAAATATAGATATATCTTTTATATGTGTATAAGATTCTATTCATCAACACTATGCTTCAAATGTGTTTCAATATCTTGTTTATATATTTGAACAAGTTTTTGAGAAATAGTTTTACATTTTGACGTCTTCTCGAAAACGATTGAAGAAAAAAATATAACGAGCTTTGAAAATACAGTTTTTTGTTTCAAGCTTAATTTTTAATGCCTCAAAAATAGTTTAAATTGTTTGTAATATGGGTTAATCTTTAATGAAACATATTTGTATTTTAAGTACTTACATGAACTTATTTTTTTGAATTTTATGGGATTTTATTTAAAAGACCAAGTTTTAAACTCTAAAACCCAGCCTGAGACCACTGGCAGTCGTCCGAATGGTCGACCGGACCAGATCTTGGTCGACCGGGTGGTCGACCGACCGGTCGACCGACTAGAGAGTTCACTCTCTGGTTCTGGCCTCGGTCGACGGCGCGGTCGACCGACAGGCATATTGCCTTAGGACGGTTGACCGGCCGATCGATCGATAACCCCAACGGTCAAAAATTTGACCGTTGGCCAGTCGATTGGGCGGCGACCGACAGGCCATTCTGGGCCTGTTCTGAACCCCAATGACTATATTTTGGGAAATCTTATAAATATGGGTTCCCTTGGCCTGTTTCTCTGAAGATTTTGGGAGCAATTTACACACCTTCTCAAGTGTTTTTAACAAAGTTTTTAAAAGTAGTTTTGTGTCAAAACTCTTATCTTTTATTGTTTCAAAGTTTTTGAAAAATTAAAGAAAATCATGCTTTGAGAATTTTAGTTTTTGTTCTTCAATTTCATATCTATCTAGAAGTTTTTCTCAAGTATTTTCTTTGTTGTTTTATCTCTAAATACTTTATTTCCTCACATACTTAAGCTATCAACTCAAATCTATCTGTAGGATCTTTGTAGTGTTAGAAAATAATTTGTTGAGATCACCAAGAGAGAGTTTGTTATCATAGGATTACCAAGTCTATTTATTCTTTGCTTTGCTAGGCTTAGTGCCCACCTCTTGTGTAGATATTTACGTTGTAGAGAGAGGAGTTGTGTCCTCTCGATATTGAGTTGTAATTCCTCAGTGCAGATTCCTTTGTGGAAGATCCTCTGTGGACATAGTGAAAGTCTCTCTGTGTGAAGGCGGAGACGTAGAGCAGTGGCTCGAACCTCGAAACATATATTAGTGACCCACTATCTCTCCAACTCTATCTCTTTATATCTTTATATTGCTTTACATTTCTCATATCATTTACATACTGGTAATGATTGTGCGCCCACACTTGTGTTGAACCAAGAGAGAGATCTATTAACACCTCAACTCTTAGTCTAGAGGAATCTAGAGGAGTAGTTCAGAGCCCTTCACGGAGAATTCAGAATCACTCACGGTTACACATAGTGTATTAGCAATTAGTTTTAAATTCTGCATCATTTGTCTTAGATTAGCTTGTATACCTATTCACCCCCTCTAGGTGTACCTACAATTGGCATCAGAGCCTACGCTCATGATATTCGATTTAACCACCTAGGAGTGTGATCCTTGGATTGCTAATCTAGATTTGCTTTTGCATACATATAGTTATACACTCATGAATTTTCTTTCCCCTCCTATGTATGATGTTTCCAATACTGACATGTAGAAATTTAAGATGACTGCTTATTAAAAGCCCTAGGATTGCATGCTTATCTTGCCACTACCAAGAAATTATATTTTGGTATTGACAAGTACATTGAGGCTAATGCACAAATATTGATTGCACTTAGGCAATCACTAAGCAAAGAAATTTATGTATGATTTCTCATTGTGATTCCGCTTTTGTAGTGTAGAACATATTGACCTCTTCCGAGCAACGAACGACAAAATATGTGGAGAAGGAAATAAGAAGAGATGAGTCCAACCAAGCTTGCTTCATGGTCCAAGGGATTGACTCCCTTAAGGTACATTCGGATACTCATCTCGATGATAGTGCTAACTCTTCTAATGATGGTCATGATAGTATGGATGCCCATGCCTTAAATGAAGAGCTTTCCCTATTTTGTGAAAACTTGCTAAAAAAATATAAACTTTTGGAAATGAAAAGTTTTAATTTAAAAAAATTATTTTCTAAACTTGACATGATTTTGCAAGAGAGGGTTGAGATTTCAGGTAAAAGAGATTCCTTAAAAACCCAACTTGACTTGCCTTGAAAGAAAATGAATTTTTGAAAAATAAAAATAATTTTGATCTTGTTTTGAAGAAAAATGAGATATTATCTTTAAAAATAGATTTTTTTTAAAAGAAAATGATTCATTTAAAAACAAAATTGTTTTAATTTCAAAGAATTGAAATTAGTTTCAAAGAAAAATATTTCATTGAAAAATGATTTTTCCTCTCATGTTTGTCACGTCTCTATTACTTCATCTACTAGTGATAAACATGTTGCATGCTCCATATTAAAAATGATATTTGTATGTTGAAAAAAAGTATAGATTGTTTGGGCTCCACTTTGAGCCAATGCGCTATGGATCATAAGAGATTGGAATTCATGGAAACATGCTCCACCTATGCATGCACACCATTCACGGCACACACATGCTCATCATGCTCGCATACATGATTATATGTATGCTAATGTGTACATTTGTACACATTGTGGACGTACAAGCCACCTTGCACAAATTTTGTTATAATAGAATACATAATTCAAATTTTGCAAATAAATTTGTTTGAGTTAGAAAAGGTACTAACCCCCATGAACCAAAAAAGTTTGGGTACAAAATTCACTCCTATTATAATTGATATAGGCATGGGCTCATAAGACATGAGAGTGTTGGTGCCTTGATGATAGATGCGTTTCAAACTCAAAGATCATATCATGGATGCATCACTTTCAAGGGATGTTTAGGTGGGAGAACCACCATGGTTTGAAAACCTAGAGACAAGTTTTATTGGTTTTGGTAACTATCTTTAACTCCTTATTTTGTTTAAGCATTAATATTGATATTTTAGCATTATTGGTTTCATGTTCATTATGTTTAAATGCAATGCCTATCAAACTTGTGATATACATAGATAGTCTTTGAGATACACCCATGTTCATATGGATTCATATTTTTGTGTTCTCACTATTGGTTAACTAATATATATATATATATATATATATATATATATTATATATATATATATATATATATATATATCTTAGTTCTAATAGTACGTGCATTTAGCCTAATGATCATGTTTGTTTATATTTTATACTTCATGTTTTGATTACTTTTTAGATGTAAGTTTTTATTAAAACTTGTGTTTATACCTATACAATTAGTGAGCTACACTTGATTATCATGTGTTTGTTGGCCCAGAGGCCTTCCACTCTAGTTTTGATGATGATTAACTCATGTAGTTATGTTTACTAATAATCTTGTGATTTTAAGTTTCAGATCATTTAGCAAGATATTAGTTGGTGATTAGCTTCAACAAGGAGTTTAGAAGCTTTTCATAGTGATTCCAGGGCCTGAGCATCAAGATGATACATAGCCTTGCTCGTTGGATCACGGTGTTTTGGACCAAGCCGACTTGAAGATTGAAGATCGTCAAGAAGACTTAGGTATCCTAGTTTAGTTTAGTGTGTTTTAGATCCATTTGTAAAGCTTAGTATAGTTGATATGCTCAAGTTCACAATACACACACGTTTTATGTTGTGGATTTGGTTTTCATGATAGTTTGATCAAAACAAGTTTACATGGTTTTTATGTATATTAGATGTGTTCAATATACATACATGCTTCATATCTGCGGTCGGCCGACCTGGCCTGTCAGCCACAGTCTGGGTCTAAAAACAGGTTTAAAAATATTTTCAAAAATTATTTTATCTCTTCTAAAATTCCATAAAACTTGTTTTAACATTTTATATTGAAACACAAACTTGTGATAAAAATTTCAAGACAATATAAAGCATTTGGAATCATTTTTGTGTCTTTCAAATTTTACCAAAAACTAAAACTTGTATTTTATCAAACTTGATTTTTCAATACATGAATAGGAAAGTCAAAGTAAGTTTGTTTAAGATATGAAGCATGTATGTATATTGAACACATCTAATATACATAAAAACCATGTAAACTTGTTTTGATCAAACTATTCATGAAAATCAAATCCATAACATAAAACGTGTGTGTATTGTGCACTTGAGCATATCAACTATACTAAGCTTTACAAATGGATCTAAAAACACACTAAACTAAATTAGGATATCTAAGTCTTCTTGACGATCTTCAATCTCCAAGTCGGCTTGGTCCAAAACACCGTGATCCAACGAGCAAGGCTATGTATCATCTTGATGCTCAGGCCCTGGAATCACTATGAAAAGCTTCTAAACTCCTTGTTGAAGCTAATCACCAACTAATATCTTGCTAAATGATCTGAAACTTAAAATCACAAGATTATTAGTAAACATAACTACATGAGTTAATCATCATCAAAACTAGAGTGGAAGGCCTCTGGGCCAACAATCTCCCCCTTTTGATGATGACAAAACTCATGGAGTTATATATGCATGGATTAAAGTTAAGCTTCAAAGAAGCTCCCCCTTAAACTCATGCATAGCAATAAACATAATAGATATGCAATGTAAGCTCATAAACATGTATGCATAGACATGCATAAAACAATAAAAGGTTCTAGATACCAAATGAAATTTTCAAAAAACAACACATGTTCTAGATACCAATAAAACTACCAATAAAACTTAATATATGCAAAAACTTAAATATGCATATAAAACTTGAAATCTTTCTCCCCCTTTTTGTCAATCATCAACAAAGGGTAAAAGCAAAGCCAAATCAATAAATTTTTCTCCCCTTTTGTTAGAAACAAAGAAATAACAAAAGGGTCAAAAACCATAAAAACAATGTTCTCCCCCTTTTTGTCTAAAACAAAAAGAATATCAATAAGGGGTACAATCAATTAAGATATCAATTTAAATATGTCAATGAAGTGCATCTTGATACCAATTAAAAAGTGAACATAAAACAAAATCTTGATACCAATTGATAAGTAAACAAATAACATACCAATGGTAAATAAACAATCTTGATACCAATTGAAATTATTATTCTTTTTAAACATTTGATATCAAATTGAAATTATTATTTTCTATCATAAAGCAAGGGAGTGGAAATACAAATACCAATTGAAATATGAAATCGAATTTTCTCCCCCTTTATGAAATACAAACTAAACACATGCATAAGCTGTTTAAGAATACCAATTGAAAAATAATCAATTGAAATATGATAGTCATTAAATTTTCAAGCTTAGCATAAACAAAAATTTGTGCTCAAGATATAGGGATATAGTAAGCACAAATAAAACATATATGTATGAAAATTAGATACCAATGAAATTGATACCATTTGAAATGAAGGCATACATACATACAAATATATGAGTATACAAAAATATCAATATTGATACCAATTGAAAGAATTCAATGATACCAATTGAAAGAACAATAATATTAAGTGTATATCTCATATGATCTAACCTCCCAATCATGGTTCAAGTTTTAAATGATTTTCATTTTAAAGCATACATGAACATGATCGCCCGTCCATCCGCCCGTGGAAGGTAGGGGTTTTCAAAATTAGATTTCAAAAATAGGTATGTTGAAAACATCTACCATAATGAAGAATACGAACTAGTCAAAATGAAAAAAACTTGTTAACTAGTACGAAATCCTTCAAGCAAGGAATAAAACAAAATAGTTTTTCATAAAAACATGAAATCCACATGATAGTCAACACTCTAATCCAATGAAGCATAAATGACTCATGAAAACTAAACATGAGTAAACAATAAATGTGAGTGTACAAATACAATGTGAAGAACATGATCATGAAAATATTCAATTAAGCTCAATATTCCTTAAAACATGAAAATCATCAAAACTATTTAATCTTCAAGATATATGTATGTTTTATACAAATTAAGGTATACATACATATTCAAACACAACGAGTCCACTAAAATATATGCATGAAGGCACGTGGCTCAAAGGATGTATATGTATAACAATAGTTTGGATAAAATGGACATATACATGAAGTTAAACAAGAAATCATAAAACAAATTCAAAAAATTGGAATACAAGTTTAAAATGCATGAATCATCAAAACTAGACTATACTAGCACATCTAATGGGTACAAATAAGTATTCAAGCACAAATATATAATGATCTATTTGTGGCCCACTATATGTACAAGTATAAATCGTAGTCTTAATGAAAACTAACATTTAAACAAATATTCAAATCATAAAGCATAAAAAACAAGATAAAATCATCATGATAAAACTAAACATGATTATTATGTAAATCCACATGTTATTAGAGCTAAGATAAACATGATAGCTAAACAATGGTGAGAACACAAAATAATAGTCCATATTAAACATGGGTATCTCAAATACTATACATGTATGTCAATGGTCTAATAAACATGGTATTTTCATGATAATCTCTAAACAATAAAAATGCTATAAACAATGAAATGGAAAACATGCATAAATAAATAAGGAGTAAGAGACCGTTACCAAAACCTTTGAGGCAACTCTCTATGACTCCAAAACAAGGTGGTCCTCCCACCAAACATCCCTTGAAAGTGATGCATCAATTGATTTCCATGAAGCTCGAAACGCATCCACTCCAAGGTACGGCTACTCTCACGTCATGTGAGAGCCCACACCTACATCAAAAATAATAGGAGGGGTGGTCTTTGGTACCCATATCTTTTTGGGTCCATGGGGGTTAGTACCTTCTCTAACCCAAACAAATTTATTTGCTAAATTTACATTATGTATTCTATCATAGCAAAATCTAGCAAGGTGGCCCTTACGTCCACAATGGTACAAGTGTACACATGAGCATACTTGTGATGGTGGTGACCGTGGGAAGCATGTGTATGCCATGATCGGTGTACATGTAAAGATGGAACTTGTTTCTTGCGAACCAAGGTTTCCAAGCGTGTATGATTTAAAGTACATTGGCTCAAAGTGGAGCCCAAACAATCTACACTTTTCTTCAAAATATTTATGTCATTTTCAATACTAGAAGATAAAGTGGAGCATGAAATAGGTGTGCTAGAGGAAGAAGCTACACTAGCATGGCAAACATGAGAATCTATATCAATTTTAAAGATTCATTTTTTTTAAACAACATCCAATTCTTTTGTAATGGAATCAATTTCATTTTTCAAAACAAGGTTATCTTTTAAAACAAAATCTAATTTAGAAGATAAAACCTCATTGTTTTTCACAATATCATCACAATCATTTTTGTTATTCAAAACATCAATTCATTTAGGGCAAGGTCTAGTTGAGATCTTAGTGAGTCACGTTCACTAGTAATCTCTTCCTTCTCTTGCAAAACCAATTCAAAAGTTAAGCATAAATCCTTCATTTCTTCTTTTAATTCAAAATGTTTCTTTTTCAAAAGTTCATGTTTTTCCAAAAAATTTTCAAGCTTAGAGGCAAGTTCTACATTTAAATTTGAACTTCAAAACATCCATAGCAATATGAACTAGAGCTATCATCTAGTTGAGAATCCGATTGTACCTCAAGAGAGTCTTTCCCTTGGACCATGAGGCAATGCTCGTCAGACTCGTCTCTCCTAGATCTTCTCAACTTGTGGACAATCCTTAGTAGCTCGGGAGAAGTCAATATGCTCCAAACTGCAAAAGCCGAATCAAAATGAGCAATATTCATTAAGAGATGCTCTAAGTGTTTTAAGTGCTAATGCATTAGCCTTTCTATGCTTGCTAGCATTTGGGCAGGATTCTTGAGTAGTGGCTTGATAAACTAGATGTCCTAGGCTTTTTAAATGACTACTCATCTTGGCCTTCCAAAAATCATGTCTAGAAAAATCAAACATAGGAGGGATATCCATGAGTGCAAACTAAATATGTGCAAATGAAAATGCAAATGAAGATTAGCAAACCAAGATCTCACTCCTAGGTGGTTAAACCTAACTATCAGGAGCGTAGGCTCTGATACAAATTGAAATCACCTAGAGGGGGGGGGGGTGAATAGGTGATAATGCTAATCTAGAAATTAAATGCGCTAAATGCGGAAGCTTAAAACTATTTTGCACAAACTTAATACAACCCAACAAGTGTAGCCGAATTCCCCGTGAAGGGCTCTGGACTAACTCCTCTTGATTCCCCTAGATAAGGGTTGAGGTGCTATATGAAGCTCTTGTGGTTAAGTATAAGTGAGGCACACACACAAGCAAGCCAAGCATATAAAGATGAACAATATGAAATAATGCAAGGCACAAATGCAAGCAATAAGATATGAATGAATGAACGATGCTTTGCACAAATGTAAAGAGAGAGAGAGTTAGAGAGAAAATGGATCAAACGTAAACACAATGATATGTTTCGAGATTCGAGCCCCTAGCTCTACGTCTCCGCCTTCACCGAGAAGGATTTCTAATCCACTATCTTGTCCACCTAGGACTCCCACCGAGGGAACCTCCACCGAGGAGGATTTTTACAACACGGGAGTACCGAACTCCTCTCTCAAACATCGCCTCACAACCGAGGGGTAGGCCCGTAGCTAATACAACCACAAACACCTCTACCGAAGAGGGTTACAACCAAACTCCAACTCCACCTCACAAGAGGGAGTAAACAATAATCTCCACCTCTACCAAAGAGGGAGCAAACACCAACCCAATACAACAACCTCAACCTCTACCAAAGAGGGAGCAACCAACAATGAGGGTTTACAACTAGTGGTATGTTTCAACCACAAACCTCTTTCCTTTTCCACAAAACAAGATCCTAATAGATTAGGATAGAAGATATAGCTCAAGTGTGGAAAACTAGATGTTTGGAAAACAATAACTCAAAGAAAAATCTTGGGAAAACTCTTGGTAAAAGATATAAGTGAAGAACAAAACAAATCTCCCAATTTTCTATTTTTCTTTTAATTTTCCAAAAATCTAAAACAATACAAAGATAAATCTTTTTGGTACAAAACTCTTTTGAAAACTCTTTTAAAACAGTAGAGAAAGTCTGAAAATTTTGGCTGGCTCAAAAATCTTGAGAAAACCATGAAGAGATGGGGTATTTATAGCCCCAATAGAAAACTAGCCGTTAGGCTGATCTGTCAGCCTGACAGGCTTGCGGTCGACTGCCCGGTCGACCGCCAACGGTCACAAATATGACCGTTGGGCCATCCCGGTCGACCGCCTGGCCGACCGCCCAGATACAGAGAGCAGAGCTCTCTTGTCCGGTCGACCGCCCGGTCGGCAGGCCCTGTGTCTGCCAAACGTGCACAAGGCTGTGCACGTCGGTCGATCGCAACGGTCGACCGGCCTTTGGTGCGGTCGACCCGTGCGGTCGGCCGACCTGGCCTGTCAGCCACAGTCTGGGTCTGAAAACAGGTTTAAAAATATTTCAAAATTATTTTATCTCTTCTAAAATTTCATAAAACTTGTTTAACATTTTATATTGAAACACAAACTTGTGATAAAAATTTCAAGACAATATAAAAGCATTTGGAATCATTTTGTGTCTTGCAAATTTTACCAAAAACTAAAACTTGTATTTTATCAAACTTTGATTTTTCAATACATGAATAGGAAAGTCAAAGTAAGTTTGTTTAAGATATGAAGCATGTATGTATATTGAAAACATCTAATATACATAAAAATCATGTAAACTTGTTTTGATCAAACTATTCATGAAAATCAAATCCACAACATAAAACGTGTGTGTATTGTGCACTTGAGCATATCAACTATACTAAGCTTTACAAATGGATCTAAAACACACTAAAAAAACTAGGATAGGATACCTAAGTCTTCTTGACGATCTTCAATCTTCAAGTCGGCTTGGTCCAAAACACCGTGATCCAACGAGTAAGGCTATGTATCATCTTGATGCTCAGGCCCTGGAATCACTATGAAAAGCTTCTAAACTCCTTGTTGAAGCTAATCACCAACTAATATCTTGCTAAATGATCTGAAACTTAAAATCACAAGATTATTAGTAAACATAACTACATGAGTTAATTATCATCAAAAACTAGAGTGGAAGGCCTCTGGGCCAACAGTGTTTGTACTTCATTGCTCATTTGTACTCATTAGATGTACAAATATAATCTAATTTTGATGATTCTTACATTTACACTTGTTTTCCCTATTTTTTACACGTTTTATGTTTTACTTCATGTATATGATAATTTTGTCTAAAACTAATAGATATACTTGTCTATCCTAGAGTCACTTGCCTTCATGCAATATTCTTTTGTGGACTCGTTTATGTTTGGGATATGTATATATATTATAGTTTTAACAAAAATATACATACACCTTGAAGCTTGTTTAGTTTTGATGAAAATTTTAGTTTTGATGATTTCATGCTTATGAAAAAAGAATTTTGATTGAGCTTCATTGTTTCATTTCATGTATATTTTCTTACATATTTTGTTTACTTATGATTTTGATCCATGAGCCTATATGTGTTTAATGAATTTTTGAGTGTCGATTCTCGTGTAATTTTCATATATTATGATATATATATATATTATATATGTATATTTGTTTTATTCCTTACTTGAAGGATTTAGTACTAGTTTACAAAATTGTCTTTAAACTAGTCTTTACTCTTCAATTGGTAGAGTTTTCAATATGCTTTTCAAATTAATTTTTAAAAATCTCTACCAACTGAAGGGTGGTTGGATGGACGACCATGCCTTTTATGCTCCTTATTGAATATCTTTCAAACATATGCATGAATAGGGAGGTAATTATGAGATATACATAATTTTTAATGAAAATTCATTTGTATACTCATGTTTTCTATATATGTATAGATCATATCTAAATTGACATTATACTGATCTGAGACATATATATGATTTAGATTGTGCTTATTTACATAAACATATATGTTTAAAACACAAATTATTTCTTACTAAGCTTGATTTAGTCCTTAATGTAAATATTTTCAATCAGTATCATATACAAACTTATGCATTACTTTTATTGGTATTTCATAGAGGGGAGAAAAATTCTGGTTTTATCTTTCAATGGTTTTATCTTTAGTTGGCGTCTTACTCCCACTCGTTATGATGAAAAATATCTTGTTTTGAAAAATGCTAACATTTTCAATATTGGTATCAATAACCTTTAATTTGTATTATTCTCAATTTGGTATCTATATTATAAAATAGTTTTAGTGTTTACCTAAAAAAAAAATAGTTTTTACTTTCAATTGGTATCATGTCCTTCTACTGGTATCAATTGGTAAAAAGATTATTTTTAATTTTATAAAAAGATGGTTTCACTTTCAATTGTTTCTTTCAATTGATTATTTTATTAGTATCAAAATTTTATTTAAAAAAAATTATTGGTATCATTTGTTTGTCTTCACCCCTTTGTTGATGAGTAACAAAAAGAGGGAGAAGAATTTGGGTTATATATGCATGATGATTCATTGTTTATGCATATATATATATATATATTATATTATATATATATATATATATATATATATATATATATATATATATGTATGTATGTTTGTTTTTTTATTAGTATCTTGAGCTACATTGCATATTTTTATTATTTTATTCATATGCATGAGTTAAGAGGGAGCTTCTATGAAGCTTATCCTTAATTAATGCATATATAATCTCATAAGTTTTGTCATCATCATCAAAAAGGGGAAGATTATTGGCCCAGAGGCCCTTGACCTTAGTTTTGATGATGACTAATTTATGAAAGTTAGTTGCTAATGATCTTGTGTTTAATAGTTTCAGTTACTGATCAAGATCTTACTTGTGATTTGACTTCAACAAGATATTCACAGTTAAAGTGTTGATTCAAGAACTCACATGTAATGATTGCATCTAGCTCCTTTAGATCAAGTTAGGATCGAGTCGTCTTGGAGATGAAGATCGACGAGAAGACCTCAATTTATTTAGTATGTTTACTTTAGACTTGTGTAGGATAGCTTAGTTTGATATACTTAAGTACACACGCACAAAAGTTCAAAAGTTTTGGTTCGGTTTAATCGGTTTGGATTTTCAAGAATACATATACGGTTTCATGAACAGATAGATCAAAACAAGCTTTACATATTAAATGTGCATTGGATTTCAGCCATATACATTATTGTTTCATGTTGTAGAAAAAACTTATTTTGATGATTCTATTCCATGTGTTTCTAGTTTTGTTTTAACAAAAATTAGTTTTGGATTTAATGTTAAAAATATAGATATATCTTTTTATATGTGTATTGGATTCTATTCATACACACTATGCTTCAAATGTATTTCATTATCTTGTTTATGTATTTGAACAAGTTTTGAGAAATAGTTTTCATTTTGAAGTCTTCTTAAAAACTCTTGAAGATAAAAAGAAAACGAGTTTTGGAAATACAGTTTTTTTTGTTTCAAGCTTAATTTCTAATGCCACAAAAATAGTTCAAATTGTTTGTAATATGGGTGATCTTTGATCAAACATATTTGTATTTCAAGTGCTTACATGAACTTATTTTTGTGGATTTTATATGATTTTATGGAATTTTATGGGTATTAAAACACCAAGTTTTCAAACCCTAAAACTCAGCCTGAGACCACCGACGGTCGACCGACTAGAGAGTTCACTCTTTGGTTCTGGCCTCGGTCGACCGGGCGGTCGACCAACAGGCATATTGCCTTAGGACGGTTGATTGGCCGGTCGACCGACAACCCAACGGTTAGAAATCTGACCGTTACCGACAGGCCATTTTGAGCCTGTTCTGAACCCCAACGGCTATATTTTGGGAATCCTATAAATATGGGCTTCCTTGCCCTGTTTCTCTCAAGATTTTTTTAGAGCAATTTTTTTTATTTCTCAAGTGTTTTAACATAACTTTTAAAAGAAGTTTTTGTGCTAAAACTCTTATCTTTTATTATTTCAAAGTTTTTAAAAAATTAAAGAAAATCAAGTTTTGAGAATTTAGTTTTTGTTCTTCAATTTCATATCTATCTAGAAGTTTTCCCCAAGTATTTTCTTTGTTGTTTATTTTCAAATACTTTGTTCTCACATACTTGAGCTATCAACTCAAATCTATCTTAGGATCTTTGTAGTGTGAGAAAATGTTTGTGATTCTTTGAGATCACCAAAGAGAGTTTGTGATCATGGATCACCAAGTTTTATTTCTTCTTTGCTTTGTGCTAGGCTTAGTTCCCACCTCTTGTGTAGAAGTTTGTGTTGTAGAGAGAGGAGTTGTGTACTTCTGGTGTTGAGTTATAATTCCTCAGTGGAGGTTCCTTTTTTGAAGGCCCTGTGTGGACATAGTGAAAATTCTTCTTTGTGAAGGCGGGAACGTAGAGCAGTGCCTCGAATCTCGAAACATATATTGGTGTTTGCATGTGATCCACTATCTCTCAACTTTATCTTTCTTTATATCTTGTATTGCTAATATCATATACATGCTTGGTATTATTTGTATGCCCACACTTCTGTTGAACCAAGAGAGTTTCTAATAGCACCTCAACTCTTAGTCTAGAGGAATCTAGAGGTTCAAGAGCCTTCACGGGAAATTCGGGCTCACTTTTGGTTACACATAGTGTGTTAGCAATTAGTTTTTAAATTCCGCATTATTTGTCCTAAATTAGCTTGTACACCTATTAACCCCCTCTATGTGTACCTACAATAATAGTAATCCCAATTCCTAGCCCTTATTTGGTCCAAAATATACATCCCAAATGCTTCAAATACAAGAAAAAATTGTGCTTAGCATAGATCTTAGACATAATGAACTTACAGAAAACTGAGAACTGCAAAAGATGAAAGACAAAGCACTTACTGTCCATGAAGAATTCAGGGGAAAGACCTCCAAAAATTCGGCTACCTGGCCGAAAGGTCGGTTGCCTGGCCGAACTTCTGCCTTGAACGTCGCAGATCTGGTGGCTGAGTCTCTGGAACTCCTTCTCCGGGCGGTAGAATGCTCTGGTTTGAAAGGTTGGACTCGAATTTGTGAGAAATAAAAGAAGGTTGAATTAGTTATATAGGAAATGTATGTACCATTATCCCAAAACTACCCTCATTTGAATTTCAAATTCAAATTTTGAATCCTAGGAGATGTTGGAAATGAATGCCTTGGGAAAATATGAGGGAGTTTTGAAATTTGAAATTCGAAAAAAATTTTGAATTTTTTTCATTTTGAATAGGATGAAATAAAGAAGATAAAAATAAGGAAAGGCTAAAGTTAAAGAAAAAAAAATAAGGAAAGATTTCAAAAAAGAAAGATTTCAAAAAAATTCAAAAGATTTGACCCAACTTCATACCTAAATTGTGCTATGTACCCATGCGCAAAATCAGGATTAAGAATCACCCCAAAATCTTCAAATTCAAAAAAAATATCTAAATTTAAATCAAGATCTGATTTATCATGAAAAAAATCAAATTTTGAAAACCACATAACAGGAAAATAGACCCAGGAAAATAGATAATTTGGAAAGTTTGCACGGGAAGATTCCTAGTCAAATGCCTACCAGAGTTCAACTAGCTGGCTGAGAATTCAGCCAGCGGGCCAAACTTCTGGTCTTTTGATGATCTGTCTTCGGGTGCTTATATTGTGGTGATTTTGTTGTTCATCTGGGAGTATTGGATCAGTCTATAGAGGGGGGTACCTGACATAGAGAAGACACAAGTTAGTACTAAAAAAAATTAAAAATAAAAAAATAATAAAAGAAATTAGAAAACTTGAGTTGCCTCCCATGAAGCGCTTTAAATTATAGTCATTAGCTAGACTTTCTACTGCACGTTAAGTTGTCTCATCTAGGAGAAAGAAAACATTGTGTTTGGTGAAGTCGCCTTACATGTATGGTTCGAGTCGTTGGCGGCCGTTTACCTTGAACGTCCCCTTTGTCGGGTTATGAATTTCAATTGCTCCATGTGATAGTACTTGAGTTACCATAAAAGGACCTGACCATCTCGAACGTAACTTGCTTGAAAATAGATGGAGGTGAGAATTAAGAGTACTTACTGCCCCTTTTTGAAGTCTCTCGACATAATATGCTTGTCATGCCAATGTTTGGTCTGCTCCTTGTAGATCCTTGCATTCTCATAAGCATTGTTGCAAAATTATTCCATCTCATTGAGTTACAACATCCTTTTCTTCCCGCCAATTGCATGTCAAAATTGAGTAATCGCATTGCCCAATAAGCCTTCTGTTCCAACTCCATTAGAAGGTGACATGCCTTACCATACACCATTCGGTAAGGGGACATTTCAATTGGTGTCTTGAACGTAGTCCGATATGCCCATAAGCATCATCGAGTTTCACTGACCAGTCATGTCGTGACATATTAACCGTTTTCTCCAAGATGCGCTTGAGTTCTCTATTGGAAACTTTCACTTGGCCACTTGTTTGTGGGTGATATGGTATGGCCAGACGGTACTTTCTCCATATTTTAACAAAAGGGTCTTGAATGGGTGATTGCAAAAATGCTTCCCATGATCACTAATGATCGCCCTTGGTGTTCCAAACTGTGTAAAGAAGTTTTTCTTAAAAAATTTTATCACCGCACATTCATCATTGGAAGGTAACGCAATAGCTTCTACCCATTTTGAAACAAAATAAACTTCCACCAGAATGTACTGATTGAAAAAAGAGGATGGAAAGGGGCCCATAAAATCTATACTACACACATCAAATAACTTAACTTCAAGGATGTTGTTGAGAGGCATCTCGTTACATCTAGAAATATTTTCGATCCATTGACATGCATCACATGCCTTAACATAAGCATAAGCATCCTTAAACAGTGTAGGCTAATAAAGTCCTAATTGTAATACCATTGCAGCTGTCTTAGCTGCACCAAAATGACCTTTAACTTTTCTAGCATGGCAATGGTGCAGAATGCTTTCCATCTCATTCTCGGTCACACATCTACGCACAATTTAATCCGCGCAGTATTTGTAAAGAATTGGATCATCCCACTTGTAGTATTCGACCTCTTCTAGAAACTTTTTCTTGCCTTGGAACGAAAGATCAGGAGGAAAAATACCACATACTAAGAAATTTGTGACGGGAGCATTCCAAGGTAATGAATTGTCACTGATACTCAACAAATATTCATCAAGAAAAGCATCGTCAATGGAGATCTCTTGGTGTCCTCCTCTTTTTGCTCAATGCGGGAAAGATGGCCTGCCACAATATTCTCCACCCCCTTCTTGTCTCGAATTTTCAAATCAAACTCTTGGAGAAGCAAGACCCATATTATCAACCTTGATTTGGTCTCTTTCTTTGCAAGCAAATGCTTGAGGGCAGAATGATCTGTAAACACAACAACTTTGGATCCAATCAGATAAGAACAAAATTTATCAAAAGCAAATACCATACCGTTGTTGTGTAATTCTGTTGTCCCTCATTTAATGTCATGCTCGCGTAGTACACTACTTGAAAGATCTTGTTCTGTCTCTGTCCCAGTACAGCTCCTTGTGCGTAATCACTGGCATCGCACATTACTTCAAAAGGTAAACTCCAATCTGGTGCCACTATGATTGGTGCAGTGATCAACTTCTCCTTCAATGACTCGAACGCCTGCAAATAATCATTGAAAAGTTAAATGGTGCACCTTTCATTAATAAATTGCACAAAAGTTTTGTAATTTTAGAGAAGTCCCTGATAAATCATCGATAATATCCTACATGCCCTAGGAAGCTTCTCATGACTCTCACATTTGTTAGAGGTGGTAGCTTTTCAATGGTTTCAATTTTGAACGGTCCACCTCGATTCCTTTCTCAGATATACGATGTCCAAGCACAATTCCTTCCTTCACCATGAAATGACCCAGCTGAGGACCAAATTTGTATTTTCGCATCTCTGCAAAACTAGTTTTAAGTTATGTAAACATATATCAAAAGAAAAGCCAAAAACTGAAAAATCATCCATGAATACTTCTATAATTCGCTCAACCATGTCGTGAAAGATAGCCATCATGCACCTTTGAAATGTAGCAGGTGCATTGCATAAACCAAAAGGCATTCTCTTGTAAGCGAATATACCATAAAGACATGTGAAAGTGGTCTTTCTTGGTCTTCGGGTGCTATAGCAATTTAGTTATACCCTGAATACCCATCTAGAAAATAATAATATGCATGGCCCGCAAGTCTCTCTAACATTTGGTCAATGAAAGGTAATGGGAAATGATTCTTACGGGTTGCAGTATTAAGTTTTCTATAGTCCATTCACACTCTCCACCATGTGATTGTCCTAATTGGTATTAGCTCATTATTATCATTTTAACCACAGTGATGCCTCCTTTGTAGGCTGTCTAAAAATGACTAACCAGGCAAGCCATCAAAGAAGCAGTCTTAAACATTAGACGCAAGGGACTGAAGCCCGCGTCTCAGCATCAAGGCGCGTCGGCCCGAAGCCCGCGTCTCAACTTCAAGGCGCGTTGGTTCAAAGCCCGCGTCTTACATCAAGGCGCGTCGGCCCGAAGCCCGCGTCTCAACTTCAAGGCGCGTTTGGTTCAAAGCCCGCGTCTCTACATCAAGGCGCGTCGGTTCAAAAACCCGCGTCTCAGCATCAAGGCGCGTCGGCCTGAAGCCCGCGTCTCAGCATCAAGGCGCGTCGGTTCAAAGCCCGCGTCTCAGTTGCAACCGCCCCAGATCGTGGAGGTCAGTTACCGCGTGTATAGCGGGTAACGGCCCCTCATTCAGGCGCATTTTTAGGGGGCACGATCACCCCTTAAGACCCCTATAAATAGCCCTGTTGGCTATGAAGGAAGGGTCGATTGATTGAATCAAAAGGGAGAGGGGTCGGGCATTCTTGAATCCAGAATCAGAGAAGGGTCGGGCGAGCAAATTAAATCCAAAGGTCGGAGATTTTGAGAGAAGCACGACGCCAACAAGAGAGAAGACTCTTCAGCAGGCTTACTGAGTACTAGCCGCTCTTCGCTTACCTCCTCTTTGAGAGTTTGGTAGACGGAGCTGAGTTACTCCCCTACCGGCCGAAGAGAAGACCCCCGACGGTCCAGGACGGTCATCTGGTCAACGGAGAACAAGATTCACTCTCCATCGCCACACGAAGAACCCAGCCTTAAACAAAGGGAAGATTCAAGCATCCTCCCTCCCTTGTAGTCGGAATATTGTTTTGTTGTAATCTTTCAACTGATTCAAGGAAATTTTACGGCAAACCTCTTCCGTACCGAACAAGAGATGGCGACTCCGCTGGAGACTACATTCGTGACCGATGAGCACATCGTGGTGCAGGATGACGTTCTCCGTAAGGGGAAGATGGTCGAATCACTCGTCGTTGAGTTCGACCAGGCGAAGTACGAAGAGTTTCTCTCTTCTGGCTCCAAGAGCCCAAAGACCCGCGTCTGCCGCAGGGTCTCGAGTGGACAGCTTCCCGAAGCCCTATCTGTGGCTCTATCGGACGCTGCTGTCACCCACTGTGCTGCGTCCGGCTCACGCGTCAACGCCTCCCCGAAGGCCCGCGTGACATCCAACGCCTCTGCTGCGATCAACCGCGACGCACAGAACCCACGCGCCAACGCCTCCCAGAAGGCCCGCCTGGCCCCCGGCACAACTACTGCGATCGACCGCGTCTCGCAGAACGCCCGCGTCTCGCAGAACGCCCGCGTCGCGCAGAACACCCGCGTCAACGTCTCTCAAGAGACCCGCGTGGTGAACATCCCTGGTTCTTCAAACCAGGAAGTTGTTGGCTCTCTCCTCCTCCACGACGCAATCGGAATGCCGAGCGTCGACTGAGAAGACGCGCGCGTCAACACTCGGTCGGAACCGATGGTTTTCTGACTGGGGTTGGACGCGGCGTTCAATCTGATGCCTTGCCCGCACCCCGACCAGTGCGAGAGATCCGCGTTTGGCGACCCAAACGCGAGACTCCTCAAGTTGTGTCTGCCGAAGACCAACTTGCCAAACGCCAAAGCGAAGCTTCTGCGTCTCATCAAACGCAGGACGCATGCGCCCCCAGGCGTAGGGCCCAGCAGCCCACTATCTCCCAAGTTTCTCTGCTCCAACGCAGCAGACAACAGTGCGAGGACCGCGTCTCGTCTCAACAGAGACGCCAGACGCGCGTAACGCCTCAAGTCTCTCTGCTCCAACGCAGCAGACAACAACGCGAGAACCGCGTCTCGTCTCAACAGAGACGCCAGACGCGCGGAACGCAACAGCGTGACCACCGCGTTTCTGAGACCTGCGTTCAGACAGCGCAACACACGACTGCCCCCCGTCTTCGACGTTGTGAGGCCAGTCTATTTAATCCCCCTCCCACGGATTTGAGGGATTATTTGACAAGGAAAAGAAGTGCCAATCAGGCCACTTCTTCTTGCTGCTGTCAACAACTCATCCAGATGCTCTCTGGATGCCATTGCGAATCAGGCGTGCACCAGCCGTCTTTGATTAGACAGCTGACCCTGATTCCTCCGTCAGCCAAAAGAAGACGCTCCCACCGAAGGAGAACCTTCCCTGATGTCGAATACCCGGAGCTTACTGCATATATGACAAGCAGAAGCAGGGGAAAACAACCAATGGTCAATTCAGAGGGGTCAAACTCTGAGACAGAAGGGGTGTATCGACATACCCGTACCAGGACAGGGACCATCCCCCCAATTGGCTATAATGCCTTATCCCGCGGCATTAGAATGGACGACTCTCACTCCGTAGTGATAGAGTCGCAAGATTCGAACTCTTCCGGTGAAAGGGGAGTTTTTGCCTACATGGCAGATGCTCCTGAGGATAAAGAAGACGCTCCTGAGGAGACAACTAAGCATCTAGTGCAGATGCAGAAGCACCAAATGCAAATACTCTCCTCTCAGCAGAGAACCATTGACGGTCTCAAGCACATGCTTGAGAAATTGCTCGAAGAGAGAGAGAGATCTCCTCCTAGAAGGCCAAGAGCAAGAAGGGGAAGGAGAGAAAGTCCACCCTCCGATCCTTCCGAAAGGACACGACGATCTACTCCAGATGTGTCCCAGCCTTCAGCGCATGCAGGAAGCAACCCGGACTCGGAGAAGGCTCAAGATCAAAGAATGAGCCTACTGGAGCAACGACTCAACGCCCTTGCCAGTCGTAAAGATCTCCAAGAAGCTGGAGTGGTCCGGCCCTATCCGGCTGAGTGGGACTTAGTCCCGTACCCTCCTAAGTTCAAGGCTCCAACTCTCCAAGCATTTGACGGGAAGGGATCACCCAACCAGCATATCTACTACTTCAAATCCCAAACTGGGAATGTGGTAGATAACGACGCTATATTGGCGCGACTGTTCATTGGCACCCTAAAAGGGTTGGCCTTTGAATGGTTTATGAAGCTCCCGGAAGGTTCCATCAAGAACTGGGGCGACTTGGAGAAGCTGTTTCTAACACGCTTCTTTGAAGATGATTCGGAGGTCACAATGCCTACCCTTTTAGCTACCAAACAGCGAAAGGGAGAGTCCGTTAAGTCTTTCGTAGAAAGATTTCGGAACACGGCACTCCGATGTCCAAGCGGCATGACCCAGGCCACCCTGGTGGAAACATGTCGCCACAATCTCCAAACCTCACTCCTTGCTCAGATAGGAGTTGCTGAAAGCCGCACCTGGAAATAATTAGTCCAGCAAGGTGAACAGGCTGAGGAGATTGTTGCCCGCGTCAGAGCGGAAGAAGGCAAGCCCAGGCCAGAGAGGTCGACAAGGCGTGCACCAGACACATCCCTCCAAACCAAACGGAAGGATAATTTGGCGACGGAGACCAAATCTCCCACCAAACCTCAAACAGGCAGGGCAAGTGGCTCTTCAAGCCAGCCACGCCCCAACAAGCAGTATTCCTTCAAGGAGGAACACGTCGATTCGCTCTTCAAACTACTCAACAAGAGCAATCGACTGAAGCTCCCTGAAATCAGGCGCCCGGAAGAAGTCGGCAAGACCGACAATCCCAACTACTGCCTGTACCATAGGATGCTCGGGCACCCTACCAGGAGCTGCTACATCTTCAAGGACGTCCTTCAAGCCCTGATTGACGCGGAGGTATTAAAACTCCGACCAGAGCAGAAGAAGATGACGGCCAACATGACGTCGATGCTCCACTTTGGGACACGACCCCCGATGCCCGTGGGAGTGATATCTGTCCCGAAAGGAGAATTGAGAGTGGTCAATACAGACCCTCATCAGCAGCAGGAGAAAGGCTTGGTACCCGTCCCTACACCTCAAGGGGAAATCATGTGGGTCCACCCTGACCTCGTCGACGAGCAACAATGGACGACTGTGACCAACAGGAAGTCCAAAGGCAAGGGGAAGGCATCATCTTGCCACGTGATCTGCGCTTCTTCCCGGGAAGCAGACGCTGATGTTCCTTCGCTGACCGACTCAGAAGAGGAAACAATAGTCCTGGCGGCAGAGCCCAACCAACCGACAGCAGGCACCCGTTCAGGGCAGGCGTACTTGAAGCAGTACGGCGAAAAGGCGGTGGTCCCTCCTCAACCAGCTGTAGAGCCAGCTCAGCCCTCCACAAAACCACCCGTGGAGAAACAGAAAGAAACTCGGTTTTCTCGGGTTCTTTCAAGAAGTGCAGCGGAAGGATCTTCGACACCTTCGACACCTTACCGCTTCGATGTGCTGGCTCAGTTAGCCAACATCCCAGCACGCATTACCTTGTATGAGCTCCTGAGGCTATCAAAGTCAACCAGAGAAGCTCTACAAGAAGCCCTGACAAACGCTGAGGCCTTTCTGACCCACGTACCGAGGGAGGAAGATGTAGAGGATTGCCTCCACACCTCCCCAAATGCTCCCTGCATCTCTTTCACAAAAGATGACATGCAGGTTAAAGGGAAGCATGACCGACCCCTATACTTCACGGGGTATATCGGGTCATCCGAGGTGAATCGCATTCAGGTAGACCCTGGGTCCGCACTAAGCATCATACCTCGCCGGGTCATGCAATTTCTGGGCATTCCTACCCGTCGTCTGAGCCCTACCCAGACGACTATTTATGGGTTTAATGCCAACAGCTCCCGCCCGATGGGGAAGATCAAGCTCAAATGCCGGATCGAGAGCCTCAAATCAGAAGTAACGTGTTACGTCATTGACGCTGACACGTCTTACAACCTGTTGCTGGGACGACCATGGATTCACCAAAATTCCATCGTCCCCTCCACTCTCCATCAAGTCATGAAATACATTGACGAGAGCGGACAGGTCCGAACGTTGATTGCCGAAAGGCATCCGTTCAAAGGGGTCGAGAATTATTTCACGGATTCCCTCTTATATGAGGAGAATAATGAAACCCCGCAACCAGAGGAGCCAGACTCTGGTAACGAGGCTGACATCGAGCCCGAAAAAGAAGAGTGCATGTGGGAGCTAGAACCACTTGTAAAGAGCACTAATAAGCTCGATGTTGATACCACCGACGATGTAGGCGGTTGGTATATTAATGAAGATTTAGATTTCGCGTACTTTCCTGTGTGTGAGTCTGATTCAATACCGTCAGATACCAGTACCGGCGTAGACGAGGATGTATGGTCGGCAATGGGTGCTTTGACATCATTGCATGTACCAATAAAATCATCCTTCGGGACGTACCAGGATGATGGTGATGCACAAGAATCTGTATTCATGGTTCCAGTCAGACGAAAAGGCCAAAGACCAATACTTTTTGGGCGAGGCTCGTCTCAACCAACACCCCATGATGAATCAGAAGGCGAAGAAGAGCCCCCGCAGTTCAATCACTATGAACCAAAAGCGCTCAAGATGATGAAGCGTATGGGGTATGATCTAGCCAGCGGACCCGGGTTGAACTTCGGCAAAGGAAGGAGATCGTTGCTCCGATCTTTTGTGCCAAAAGGGAAAGCACCTGATTATTATCATCAGACCCGCAGGGGGTTGGGCTATATATCAACTCCGATCCCGTCAGCCCCTGATTCCGAGGAACCATCAGGCCATGATCACTCTTCAGACACGTCATCGTGGGAATCAGATGTCAGTATTGGCAACATCTTCAAAGGGCTTTCAGTAAACATGGCTTCAACAAACCATCTGGAAGACGAAGACGAAGAAATGATCCAGTCAGATACAGACCCCTGGATCAAACACCTGAATGCTCTCTGGGATATCCGCTTCGAACAGCGTGAGCCACCCACAGAAGACAAGGTTGTTCAGATCAACCTAGGAGATGATGCTAATCCTAAGCCCATCTTCATAAGTGACGGCCTGTCACCATCAGAGAAGAAGGATCTAATATCTCTTATACAAGAGTATATAGACGTCTTCGCCTGGAATTATGAGGACATGCCTGGACTCGATCCTCAAGTGGCTATGCACCGCCTCAACATCAGTCCGGATGTAAAGCCCGTCAAGCAACAGCAGCGACGGTTTCGTCCAGAAGTAATGGAAGCCATTCAATCAGAAGTCAAAAAGCTCATTGACTCTGGCTTCATCAGGGAGGAACAACATCCCGACTGGGTAGCTAACATTGTCCCCGTTGCTAAGAAGAACGGGAAGATCCGGATCTGCATCGACTTCCGCGATCTAAACGGGGCCTGCCCCAAAGACGAGTTCCCGTTGCCAATCACAGATGTCATGATTGACAATACATGCGGGTTCGAGCGAATGTCCTTTATGGACGGATTCTCAGGTTACAATCAAATCAAGATGTACCCTGACGACGAAAAGCACACCTCCTTCAGGACACCTCTAGGAGTATACTGCTACACCGTCATGCCCTTCGGACTAAAAAATGCAGGGGCGACATACCAAAGGGCTATGAATGCCATTTTCCACCAGCAGATACGCAAGACGGTGGAGTGCTATGTCGATGACATCGCGGTGAAAAGCCGCACTAAAGGGGATCACATAGCGGACCTAAAAGCGGTCTTTGACATCATGCGGGCTCATCAATTGAAGATGAATCCTACCAAGTCCTTCCTGGGGGTAGCCAGCGGAAAATTCCTAGGGTTTGTTGTAACCTCTACCGGAATTCACTTGGATCCAGAGAAGGTTCGCGCCATTCAGGAAATGCAACCTCCAAGAAGCCTTAGGGAGCTCAGAGGATTGCAGGGACGACTGGCGTACATCCGCAGATTTATTTCAAATCTCTCCGGAAGATGCCAACCCTTCGCCAAGCTGATGAAGAAGGGCGTTTCGTTCATATGGGACGATGCTTGCCAACAAGCATTCGAGGAGATCAAACGATACCTCACCCAACCACCAGTCCTTGCAGCTCCGGTATCCGGAAAGCCCTTCCTGGTGTACGTCCGATCGATGGATCATTCTTTGGGAGCTCTACTAGCTCAGAATGATGACCAAGGACGAGAACGAGCAATCTACTACCTCAGTAGAACAATGATCGGGGCCGAACATCGGTACAACCCGATCGAGAAGGAGTGTTTGGCCTTGGTGTTCGCTATTCAGAAAATGCGACACTATCTGGTAGGCCAAACCATAAATGTCATATCAAAAGTCAACCCCCTGAGGTTACTCATGACAAAGCCTTCGTCATTGAATGGCCGGCTGGCGAAATGGGCTATATTGCTCTCCCAATATGAGATGCACTTCCTGCCACAGAAGGCCATTAAAGGACAAGCGGTGGCGGACTTCTTAGCCGAACACCCAGATCCGAGGGCAGCCAAACTTTATGAGGATCTCCCAGATGAGGTCGCCGAAGTATGCCTAACCCAGACATCGTTTGAAGGACAAGTATGGCAACTTTTCTTCGATGGTGCATCAAGGGCAAGCCCGAGGGACACACAGTAGCGGGGGTAGGAGTAGTACTCGTCTCCCCACAAAACTACGTGATCCCCCGAGCTATCTCGTTAACCGAGCCCTGTTCCAACAATGTGGCGGAATACAACGCCCTCCTGATTGGGATGCAATTCGCCGATGAGATTGGCGTTAAAAATCTCGAGGCATACGGTGATTCCAAACTCATCGTCAGCCAAGTTCGCGGAGAGTATGAGGTCAGGCATGAAGATCTAGTACCCTACTACAACGCGACAGTCCACATGGCCGAGAGGTTTTCAAACTTCTACATCGACCATGTACCGCGCAAGCAAAATGCGCATGCAGATGCACTTGCATCCCTTGCTGCCTCCTTAGCTCTTCCAGCTGGAGCAATGGAGAAGGTATTCGTCTATAGCCACGACCTATACTGCCCAAAAAGTCCCCTCGGAGACTACCAGAGGTCAACGGGAGATCGTCGCGGTAAGAAACACTTGAAGTGTCAACCGATCCAGAACTTAAAGACTGGCGATTCCCCTACATTGATTTGTCTTATACGGCATCTTGCCCGAAGACACCAGGGAGGCGGCTGCCATCCGAAGGAAAGCCTCCAAATTCTACTACAATGCGATTTCGCGAACATTGTATCGTAGATCGCATGATGGGATCCTGCTCCGGTGCCTCTCATTAAAAGAAGCCCGTGAAGTGCTGAAAGAAGCCCACGATGGTATTTGTGGAGCTCATCAACCTGGCCCGAAGCTGGCAAACCGACTCCAAAGATTGGGTTACTATTGGCCCAAGATGATTGTCGACGCCATCTCCCTCGCTAAGAGATGTCACGCCTGTCAAATACATGGCGATTTCATCCATCAAGCACCAGGGTATCTCCACTCTACGACCTCTACTTGGCCGTTCGAAATGTGGGGGATGGACGTGGTTGGCCCCATCAGCCCACCATCGTCGAAAGGACATCGGTTCATTCTAGCAATAACCGATTACTTCTCCAAGTGGGCCGAAGCTGTTCCTCTAAAAGAGGTAAAATCGTCTAACGTGATCAAGTTCGTGAAACATCACGTTATCTATCGCTTCGGTGTGCCTCGGCGGATCGTCCATGACAATGGACCCCAGTTCATCAGCCAGGCTTTCCAGAGATTCTGTGCTAAGTTCAGAATCCAGAGTGTGTCATCAACGGCATACTATCCTCCCGCCAACGGCCTCGCGGAAGCTTTCAATAAGACTATTGGCAGGCTTCTTAAGAAATTCGTCTCGAAAAGTCAACGAGACTGGGACGATAAGCTGGGTGAATGCTTATGGGCATATCGCACGACCGTGCGAACCCCAACTAAAGCCACGCCATTTTCCTTGGTGTACGGATGTGAAGCTGTCCTCCCACTGGAAATCCAAATTCCATCTCTACGCGTCGCCCTGACCGCCGAGATGACAACAGAGGAGAAGCATCGACAGCGACTCCAAGAACTGGAGGCCTTAGACGACAAGCGTCTGCAGGCCCAGCAGCAGATCGAGCTTTATCAAGCTCGCATCACCAGAGCCTTCAACAAGAAAGTCAAAACGCGAACTTTCAAGAAAGGCGACCTTGTCTTAGCCGTCCGGAGACCCATGGTCATGACGCACAAGACAAAGGGAAAATTCCAACCCAAATGGGAAGGACCATTTGTAGTAGAGTCGGTCTACTCGAATGGATCGTATCGTCTCATAACCTCTAATGGCGATACACTCATGATGCCAATCAATGGCAAATTCCTGAAGAAATACTATCCCTAGATGGTGTTCTTCTGCCGATCAAGTTAATACCACACCTCTGATCAAACATCCAACGCCTTCGACGGCTAAGGATAGAGGAAAATGTTGGCATCTAAGCCCAACATAAGTCCTCGACAACTCATCATGCTGAGGGGAATAGCATGACTAGCCCAACTCAAACGGTAGTTGGTAAAGGCACCTCAAATCCGTTGACAGCTGAGGGTTTGCTAAAAATCCTAAGTGGACCTGATTCCACTCTCTCCTCCAAAATCTCTTACCAATTCTCATCCATAGAATGGTAGGACCACAAAATGCAAACATTACTACGTTAAACACTATACCTCTGGTAATGAATACTCCTTGTCGAGTACAAGCCCCGCTTGTTACCTCTACATAGAGCAGCAAACTTCAAAATTGCCAAGTTAACACTATACCTCTGGCATTTCAAATTCCACTTGTCAATTCTCATCAATAGAATGACAGGTCCTCAAATTGCTCCTATCAAGAGCCAATTCTTGTCAAGTTAATATCACACCTCTGACAAACTACTGTTTAAGTTAACATTACACCTCTAAGCAGTATATCAGGTGCCCGTCAAGTTAATATTACACCTCTGACAGTCACCCTTTCTTCAGACTTCCATATCGAAGCTGAAATGGACGATGCCAAGTTAACACTACACTTCTAGCATCCGAGTCATTGCTAAGTTCAACAATACACCTATGGCTATGACCTTTCCTCGACTTCCTTAAGCCGAGACGAACGATGCCAAGTTAACACTACACTTCTAGCATCCGAGTCATTGCTAAGTTCAACAATACACCTATGGCTATGACCTTTCCTCGACTTCTTCAAGCCGAGACGACTAATGCCAAGTTCAACATTACACCTCTAGCATTACCCTCACTGTTAAGTTAAACATCACACCTATGACAGTGACACCCTCAGTTTTCCCTTATAAAACTGAGATGTCGATGAGTTAAGTTAATATCACACCTCTAACTCATGTCCTTGTCAAGTTAACATTACACTTCTGACAAGACTATTTCCAACCCGTTAAGTTAATATCACACCTCTAACGGTAAGGACTTCCCTAGATTCCCCCGCGAGTCTAGTTTCATTTGATATTCTCCCCAACAGAATATCGAATTCATTTTGGAGGCATTGTTGGTTAACATTACACCAATAAACAATGTTTCCATCAACATCCCCAGCTGATCTGAAATCAAGTTAAGCACAAATCCTTGATAAAAGTTCATCTTTCCTGGGGGTACGAACTCCACCTGTCACTTTCTTCCACAAAGTGGCAGGTCCACCAAAATCACCTCTGTCAAGTTAAGCTTACACCTCTGACAGTGTCATGAAAGTTCTTGAAACAAGATCTTTCCTCATATCTTTTGACTTATTAAGATTATGATTATAATTTTGATAAAGATCAAAAGACTTCCTTGCTCCTACATGTCCAACCAAAGGCAAAGAGTTCGAGACAAAAGAAGTAAAAAGGAGGGTGTCACTTTTATTTATATCCAAAAATATGAAAGTGATACAAAAACGCTCTCTTATACAAATAAGATTGAGCGTTACAAAAAAAGAAAAAAGAAGGGAGGAGAAGGCTAAAAATCTCGATCTGGTAGGGAACGGATGCGCTCCCTGAGACGATGCATCTCATGCTGACGTGCCTTCTCAGCCTCCATCATCGCCTGGACCCGCAGCTCCTCTTCAGATAGGCAGGGTTTTTCAGCCAGCTGGGCTCGCAAAGTCTCCAATCTGGAGAGATGAACAGACTGGCTCTCTTCAGCCCGTACCCTTGCAGCCTTCTGCTCCTCTAGCTTCTTCTGGAGGGCGACGAGCTTCTCTTCATTGACAGCTAGCATGGCTTTGGCCTTAGCAATGGCAGCCCGAGCATTGGTAATAGCAAGCTCTGTGTTCTGCATGATAAGCTCAGTATCCCCTGAGTCTTCAATCAGCCTTTGGCATTCAGCCTGGGAACGCTCAAGGTTGCTGACCTCTTCGGCAATTTGTACTTCCACTTCCTGTCGCTCTTGCCTTTGGGCAGAAAGGAGGCTATCCAGGATGACTTGGGTTTCGTGGAGGGAGTCAGCTTCGTCTAAAGACTTCAGCTCTTTCAGGTCACTCTCCAACTGATCCACCACCCGCATACATGCCTGAGCAAGAGGAAGGCCCCCGACTAGCTCGATGTTCTCGGCCACATTCCCGAGAAATCTCCGGGCAAAGTCAAAAGAACGACGCCCAGAAAGGATAAAGTCGATGCACGATCGCATCGCTTCAAAGAACTGCCGCACCGTACTGCGCGTCAGGAAGTCCATGCTGTCATCACCCGGAACGCTCCCCGACCCCCTTTCTATCTCGGAAGAAGGGGTGTAGGCCGGCTCTTTTTGCGCAGAAGTCATGCTAACCGCCGATACGGCAAGAGCGGAACCAGCCACTGGTGCTTCCGGAGGTGCTATCCCTGCGGGAACTTCCGCGACCAATGATGGAGTGGCAAGCACGATTTCCTCAGAAACTTCATTTGAAACTTGAGCCGTGCAATCTCCTGGGAGTGGACCTGCCTCCACCCGAGCCTCCTTGACCTCAGTAGTGGCTTCCTCCTCTGGTAGAGTGGAAGGCTCCCCAGTATCAGCAGCTGCCCCCTCTGAGGGCATCTCAGCAGCTGAGGTCTCAATTCCCTGTGGCCGAGTCAACTCTCCCACCATCTCCTCAATATGCGAGGAGGTTGTAGCCTCGGCATCTCCGGTTGGCCCTGCAATATAAAATAAAGAATGTCAAGACATCTTCTTCAACATGCAAAGAGAAAATTGGACAGTAGGGGGAAAGGGTACCTTTAACAGGGATAGCCGCCACTGACGGTGCAGACGATGGCTCGCCTCCATACATTTCCTCCTCTGAGATATGGAAGAACTTGCTTTGATCAGGAGGAGCGGGTTCCTCGCTATAGTCGACTTCGTCCTCAAAGAGGCTTTCCCCTGAGAACGAAGAAGACGACAGCTCAGGAAGCTCCGTAATCGGAGCCTTGCCTCCAATCACCCCAGTAGTAGGACTAGGGTCGACGGCCCTGGAACTAGAGATGAAGACGCCTGGAGACCCCAACTGCTGTGCCTCATCTCTCCCTTCATGAGCAGAAGGAGGTTTGAGCTGAGCTGAGATTTCCGGAAGTTCAACATCTTCATCGCCCATTATGTCAATCTCTGGGGATTCGGCATCAGCAGCAATAACGGGTTGTTCGATGAACTCCCCTTCCTCCACAGCCTCGCGGTGCGACTTAGGAGCACGAACTAAAGGGGGGAAATCCTCCTCTTCCGGAGGTTCCTCAACTCTGACGACGTCTTCAGGAGGAGCCTCAACTCCGGCAGAGATAGCTCCGGATTGAGAGACTTCAGCCGCCAAGTCCCTCCTAACCTTCTTCGGGGCAGGCTCAATAACAGAAGTGGGGCGGTGAGGACGCTTACTCACCACCTGCTTACATCTCTTCGTCCGCGGCTCCTCCCTCGTCGCTGATGGCTCCGCCCTCGTTACTGACGGCTCATTCTTCGCTCGTGGCTCTGCCCTTGGCGGTCGTGGCTCTGTAGCTCGTGGCTCCCTCCTCGTCCTTCTCCCGACCTCCTTACGGGCTTTCCGGTACTGCTCTACGAGTCTCGTTGGTTTACCAGACTCTGTCCTTGCCTCGAGGTTTGCATTGATGCTCTCGATACATGAAGATGCCGGAAGAAAGTCTGGTGTCTGGACGGCTTGGGAGTACCAAGTACAATAGCTTAGACTCATCTGGCACTTGGGCGCTTCGAGAGGTAGACGGAAGGTTGTTCCTGTCCCTCCAGCCACACTATAGTACCAGGCCCGAGCACCCTCGAACAAGTTCCCTTCGAAGGCGAGATAAGCATTTGGATTCCCGATATAGAGCTGGTCATAGCCGAACTGTCGAGCGAAGCGATTCGGCATGTATGGCTCAATGGTACATGACGTCCCTTGTCGAAAAAGCATATACCCGGGCCGAATATTGAGCAACCACCAGAAGGCTCCCTGGGATAACCTCGTGAAATCATCAGGGCCTGCGGAATCGACAAGTAGATCGCCGTAGGATGCACCAGGGATCTGGAGGAGGCAACGATTGAGCTGATAGTTTGCTGGGGCTGAAAGACGCTTCCGGATGTAATATATATAAGGATCTTCCCACCTTGAACCCTCCAATCGCTGTATGAAGGGGACGGAGTCCTCCTTCCAACGCACCGCCGTCATCAAAGAGGGGCAGTGCATCACATACCAGGCCATAAGGTATGTGTAAGGCAGCTCGACCCGAGGATTGGGATGCTTCACCACTGGATTCCCCTCTGCGTCCGTGAGCGGCTTTCCCTCGGAATCCACAGTTTTTGGCGGCTCACAAAAGCTTTTAGCCAGCGCCCGCAGCCCGCTCTGAATACCAGCCACCACGGTCGGGAGAAGAGCTATAGGGTTGCCATGGGCCAGAAGCACCGCCGGGTACACCACGTCGGCAACTATAACTTCATGTGGCAGCGTGGGCACCACACAACGCTTTAGCCACAGCATCAGAAAACCCGCCAGCAGCGCCCGATCGGAGATAGGAGTCCGGGCTTGGTGGTGGAAGCTTTCAAAAACCAAGTCGGGGTCGAAACCATCTTCGTTCGATTCTGTGGTGTAGAACTTCTCGGGAGCCTGGTCAATCCGGTCTTCGATCTCCCTATTAGAGCTGGGAGCCAATCGGGTGATCAAGTGGTCTTTGGTGTTCACATTGTTGAACAAATAACTGGCCCAAGACAGATACGTGACCCCCTGCGACCGCCATTTGGTGATCTGACCGCAGATATGGAAGTGACAGAGCACTTCCCAGTAGGTCTCGTATATGAGGGGAAACTCCTCCTTCACGTGGCGAAGCTCCACAGCGGTCGGGACATATTCTTCATAGGGCATGTCCCCTGTTACCAGTCCTGAGACCTCGTGCAGCTCGTGTAAGGCAAGGCCCATCTCCCCGACTGGAGTAAAGAACGTCCCCGTCAAGGGATTGTAACGTTCTAGGATCCCAAAGAAGTTTTGAGAACTTTGAGGGATCCCCCACTGTACGGCCCTGACCGCCGAGTACAGTCCTACACGCTTCAGCAAATCCCCGAGCTCGGTAAGGACAAAGCCAACCATCCTGCCCCACCAGTAATTCGCTGGGAATGGATCCACCCATATGCACGGAACGCAACTGGATAGTCACCCTCCGCTGCCATGAACATGTTGAGGAAGGTGGTGCCAATGTGCGGTATCTCTCCAGACGGGATCTCCCTCTTGCGCGATCCAGGGAAAAGGCCGATAACCGACCCGTCATGGCCGTCATGACGGTGCACTTGGTAGTGGGAGCCCAGATCGCCAAGAGTAACCTCAGGAGCATATCGAGCGAGGTCAAACTCCATCTTCCGCGGGACGGACATATGCTGGTAATAGAACATAGGGTACATCCTATCCATGGCCGGGAGAAAGAACCTTCTGCCCCCTATTTGACGGAGCCATGTGTAAGTCCCTTCGTGCACGCGATGGCCGCCATCGTGGATATGATCCCCGAAGAAGAAGGCGGGCTTCTCCAGCTGAATGCCATCATCCGTGATGAATGCTGCATCGGTCATAAGCACTCGAAGAGTCCTCATATCGACGTTCGAGAGCTTCTTCTCACGAGCCGGCGACTGGTCGGCAGTCACAGGGACAGTCCTTTGCAGCACAAAGGTTAGGTTCCGGTCAGCACCACCTACATGCCCAAAATGGCGTATCTTGGGGAGTGAAGTAGCAGGTTGCGGCGCTGCAAAAAGATAAAAAACACTTAAGTCAGATGCTTTACCAAAAGCAAAGAGAAATACTAAGTGTTTATAATTTAAACGCAGAAGAGATACTGGACGCAGGAATTATCAAATCCGCGTCCAGACCTGCAACTCTGCGTCAGGAAGCACAGAACGCAAGGATCAAATCCGCGTTCTGCAAACCAATACTTATGAAATTCCAAAGTACTTGGACTCAGACGCCAGATTCATCAAATCGGCGCCTGATGACACAGAACGCGAAGATCAATTCCGCGTTCTACAAACCAATACTTATGAAATTCCAAAGTACTTGGACTCAGACGCCAGATTCATCAAATTGGCGCCTGATGACACAGAACGCGAAGATCAAATCCGCGTTCTGCAAGCCAAGACTTGACTCTGCCCGGACTCAGACGCCAGATTCATCAAATTGGCGCCTGATGACACAGAACGCGAAAATCAAATCTGCGTTCTGTAAGCTGCGTCCAGAGACCTTCACAGTTAGAAATATTCTAAGTGAAGGACCCGAAGTGCAGAGTCCTTGGGCGTCAGATTGTCTAATCCGCGCCCCGGTTATCATCCCAAAGACTGCGTCTGGGGAATCAAACACATTCTCTGTGTTAAAGTTCTTAAAGGTGAAGTTCTGCCTAGACGGCATACTACCTTGGAGACCTTGGAGGACGAAGTCCTGCGCAGAGGAAGAGCTGCCCCTCCGGGCCTCGGTGGTGGTCGCCTTTGAGGAAGAAGCGGTCGGCTTAATCTTTGGTGCCATGGCGAATTTGATCCGAGGTTAAACAGAGGAACAGGGAGGAGAATATGTTTTTCTAAAAGTTCTTAGCAAGCGCGAGAAGAAAAAGAGTCTCTCCAAACTGCTGCCTTTTATAGGCACAGGGATTCGCAGAGATACGCGGCGCGTGACCCAAGGGACGCTGCAGCGAATCGTCGCTTGACGCGTGTAACAAAATCATTTCCGGTGGCAAAGATCATGCGTCGCAACCTCGCCACGAGTTAAAAATTGACACGTGGAGCAGTTCATTTAATGAACCGCGAGATCCGCGCGCCAAAAGGCGAAATTTCGCCGTTTCCCCAGGCCAGCTGGCGGCGTAATCATGACAACATAGAGTCCGCGCCCAGAAAACGCACCGGACATGCCCCGTCAGCATTTCCAAGAGTGCGTTCGGAAGATCGCGTCTCCTCTAAGGAGTTTGCGTCTGGCCAAACATCGCGTCTATTTTATGGAAGCTGCGTCTTCAAAGCAGCCTCTGCTTTTCAAAAAGGAGCCTGCGTCCAGTCTTATGCGTCTGCAAGACAGTTCAACAGTACACTGGCGCCAACAGACAACCAACTACTCCCAGCCAAAAACGCACCCGTGACAGACTAAAAGCAATTGGGGAGGTCTAGGCTGTGTATCTAGACACTCAACACGATCGACTCTGATGGCTTCTAAGAGTTCAACAGTACACTCACGAAGACCAAATTCGGATAAGGTCAAACCCGAAGCATCAACAGTCCAGTCACAAAGGCGAACGCGGTTTAAGTCCAAAGTATTCCGAAATCCGTCCCATTCAACTGCGGAATATCGGAAACTTTGGAGGGGGTTCTGTAGGCTGTCTAAAAATGACTAACCAGGCAAGCCATCAAAGAAGCAGTCTTAAACATTAGACGCAAGGGACTGAAGCCCGCGTCTCAGCATCAAGGCGCGTCGGCCCGAAGCCCGCGTCTCAACTTCAAGGCGCGTTTGGTTCAAAGCCCGCGTCTCTACATCAAGGCGCGTCGGCCCGAAGCCCGCGTCTCAACTTCAAGGCGCGTTTGGTTCAAAGCTCGCGTCTCTACATCAAGGCGCGTCGGTTCAAAACCCGCGTCTCAGCATCAAGGCGCGTCGGCTGAAGCCCGCGTCTCAGCATCAAGGCGCGTCGGTTCAAAGCCCGCGTCTCAGTTGCAACCGCCCCAGATCGTGGAGGTCAGTTACCGCGTGTATAGCGGGTAACGGCCCCTCATTCAGGCGCATTTTAGGGGGCACGATCACCCCTTAAGACCCCTATAAATAGCCCTGTTGGCTATGAAGGAAGGGTCGATTGATTGAATCAAAAGGGAGAGGGGTCGGGCATTCTTGAATCCAGAATCAGAGAAGGGTCGGGCGAGCAAATTAAATCCAAAGGTCGGAGATTTTGAGAGAAGCACGACGCCAACAAGAGAGAAGACTCTTCAGCAGGCTTACTGAGTACTAGCCGCTCTTCGCTTACCTCCTCTTTGAGAGTTTGGTAGACGGAGCTGAGTTACTCCCTACCGGCCGACGAAGAGAAGACCCCCGACGGTCCAGGACGGTCATCTGGTCAACGGAGAACAAGATTCACTCTCCATCGCCACACGAAGAACCCAGCCTTAAACAAAGGGAAGATTCAAGCATCCTCCCTCCCTTGTAGTCGGAATATTGTTTGTTGTAATCTTTCAACTGATTCAAGGAAATTTTACGGCAAACCTCTTTCCGTACCGAACATCCTTTTTGAGAAGAACTTGAACCGTGCAGCCCAATTACTATCAGAAATAAGATAGATCATACCTGCGATAAGAAGTTTCAATACTTCTTTTTTACTACTTCCTTCATTACTGGGTTCAAACGGCGTTAAGGCTGAATCAAAGGTTTATAGATCTCCTCCATCAAGATTATGTGCATGCAAACTGAGGGGCTTATACCTTTTATATCCGCAATTATCCAACCAATCGTTGTTTGTGATCTTGTAGCACACACAAGAGTTTCCTTCCTCATCACCTGTCAGAGAAGAAGAAATAATTACTGATAGAGTAGAATTCTCACCTAAAAATGCATATCTTAGTGTTGTGGTAACTCCTTGAGCTCTAATTTGGTGCCTCCAAAATGGATGGTGGAGCTGGTGAAGTACTTGCTCCTAATTCTTCAATCTGTTGCCTCCCAACTTAGGCAATGATGTTGTTGCCTCTAAGTAGTTCGCACACTCCTTCCTTTCAAAATCATCCTCAGTGATGGTTGCTGAATGAATGAGGCATACCTCAAGTGGTAATGCTAGGATTTCATTCTCAAATACTTCAGTCGCCAATTTCTCAATTATGTCAATATAATAACATTCATTGTTGTTGGAGGGATATTTCATTGCCTTAAAGACATTGAACATGACTTTTTCATCCTGCACACGAAGAGTTAATTATTTCTTTTGAACATCAATAGTGTATTACCAGTTATAAGAAATGAACGTTCCAAAATGAGAGGTACTTCCCTATCACCCTCCATGTCGAGTACGATAAAGTCTGCAGGGAAGTAGAGCTTTTCCACCTTTACTAGCACATCTTCAATTACTCCTCTCGGGTATGTGATGGACCTGTCCACCAACTGAAGTGATACGCTAGTTGATTTTGGTTCTCCTAACCCCAGGGTCCTGAATACAAAAAGAGGCATCAAATTAATAATAGTACCAAGATCGCATAAGGCTTTTTCAAAATAAGAATTTTCTATGGTGCAAGGTATAGTGAAACTTCCTGAATCTTTAAGCTTTGGAGGAAGCTTATTTAGCAGAATAGCACTGCATTCTTCATTTAAAATTGCCGTTTCAAGATCCCCTAGTTTTCTTTTGTTTCTTAGGATCTCCTTCATAAACTTTGCGTACTTGGACATCTGTGCTAGGGCCTTAACAAAAGGAATGTTAATATGCAGTTTTTAAACATATTTAAAAATTGAACAAACTGCTTATCAGTAGGCTTTTGCTTGTGTTTCTGGGAGAATGGAAGTGGGAGAACATATAACTTGAAAACTGATTTCTCTTTAGGATCTTGGAGAGCCTGAGAATCTCCAGAGTTTGGCTACCTAGCTGAGATTTCGGTTGGCTAGACGAACTCTGGCTCTGTACATCTCCTTCCTCCTTCTCTTGTTCTGAGTTTTCATCTCCAGTGTCTTCTGGAGCAGGATTTTCTTCTCTGGAGACTTGATCCTGAGCTAGAACTTTTTCATTTCTTAACGTGATTGCTTGACGTATTCTTTAGGATTTACCTCTGTGTGCTTGGTAACGAACCCTGTGGTCGATTAGACAGCAGGTTGAAAATTTGACTCACTGCACCTCTAGGTTATGATTTGCAGCTGTTTGATTTTTCAGGTTGGTATCTGTGGTGGTCATGAATGTTTGTGTAGTGGTGGCAAGCTGTTGCATTGTATCCTCCAAGCTTGGCTTCTTCTCTTGTGGTGGTGGTAGCCTTGCCTGCTGTTGCTGAAAGTTATTCGCCTTTGGAGCACTGTTGTTGTTGTTACCATCCTATCCTAGATTAGGATGATTTCTCCAAGCTGGTATGTACCTGTTTGAATAGGAATTATTGTTCCTTTGAAACTTGTTCACGTAGTTTGCCTGCTCGGTTGAAGAGAACCCAAAGTTGCCAACTTGTCCTCCATTGGCTAGTTGCCTTGTAGCAAATGCATCATATGGAAGGTTTTGGGTTTGGATGGCACTTACATTAGTTGCATCAAGTTTCTTTGTTAACATTGCAAGTTATGCATGTATTGTGGAGATTGCATCTATCTCATGTACTCAGGCCGCCTTCCTTGGCATCGCTCGATCTGATTGTCATTGGTAGCTATTTGAGGCCATCTCCTTAAGAAGCTCGTATGCCTCATCATGTTGCCTGTCTGTGAGTGCTCCTCCGCGGCCACGTCAATTATCATCCTGATATTTGGATTCAATCCATTGTAGAAGAATTGAATTTCTAACCAAGCAGGAAGTCCGTGTGTGGGACTTTCCTGATCAATCTTTTATACCTTTCTCAAGCTTCATAGATGCTTTCAGATTCAAGTTGGGTGAAGGTTGTGAGATCACCTCGGCGTTTTTCCTCTTTAGATGGAGGAAGTACTTTGTGAGGAACTTATTTGTCATTTCATCCCATTTTGCTATGTTATTCTTAGTAAAGAATTGAACTATGTCTTCGCTTTATCCTTCAAGGAAAAAAAGTTTTAGCTTCATTACCTCCGGAGACGCACCATTAATCTTTTGTGTGTCACATATCTCTAGAAAACTAGAGTGTTCATTGGGGTCGTTATGTGGGAATCCCCGAATTGACATGCGTGTGGCACCATAATAAATTAACCTCGACTTCAATTCAAATTGTTTGCTTGAATTGTTGATGCAATGATGCATGAATTGGCTCTAGTAAGAAAGGGAACAACATAATCCCTCAAATATTTTCTGTCATTTTGCTCCTCCATCATTTTTTTCTCGATCTTATTCTCTTTGACCAAGCGTCTGAAGGTTCTGTCGATCTCTGGATCAGATTCTAAGAGTTCTGCACTCCTAGAACGTCTCATCTACTAGTAACAGTAAGTAAGTCTAAGAAAACTCAACTCCGTTCAGAGCAGGAGTTTGGCTACCTAGCCAAGATTTTGGCTACCCGGCCGAACTCTATGCTCTGTTGAGATTGAACTCCCTGTAACTTGCAGAGAAAAAGATTTTTATATTAGATCTGTAGACAGAATTCAAAGTATAATAGTAATCGATATTGTTGATATTGAAAATGATACAATCCCCGACAATGGCTTGGTAACAAGTAATATAGAGTGAATAGAGTAACGTTCCACGAGGATTATTGTTTCAAGTATCAACTTAATCTTTCCTAGTTCCATTTGAATAATCAATTTAGTTGGAAGATGTTGTGAATAAACTACTACTAAAAAGGTTTGCTTTAAATATAAAAAGAACTAGGGTAATGATTTCGGTAATTATAATCAGATAAATAATTATGCTTGTGCTTATTCATTCTATTCATGCTAACAATTGAAATTCCCTATACTAATTAGCACTTTCTCTCGAATAATATCAATTCTATCTTCTAAATTTAGAATCTACAATCTCTCGATCTAGTGATGGCTAGTTAAAAGATACATTAAGTATGATAGATATTCCTACCTGACTGTACAACTTTTACGTTTCAACATCTCGTGTTATGGTTATTAATCCTAAAGTTTTTGTTAAGTTATCTCCTTTCGGAGTCTAACCTAATCTTTTGATTAATTGTGCACACCAACTGTAACATAAAGCACAAGATTAACAACTTAGCATGCAAAAGATTTAAACTTTATAAAATATGTAGGAGAATTTGAAACATAGTCTCATATCATCAATACAATCCCTACATCATATCCTAGTTATGAAAAATTAGTTCATAGCTAAGAAAATAGAACACATTATAATATTAGAATAGATCATGAAATAAAATCAAATAAAAGGAAAGGTAAGGAAAATAAGAAAGCACAAAAAGATGAAACCTTTATAAAGAATTGCTCGCTGAAAGAGCTCTTAGAATTAATGGCTAACAACAGAAATTTAATTAATTTTTGCTCAAATAAAAGAGAGATAAAAAATTGTATATGTTACAAGAGGCTTGGCGGCGTTTATATAGAACAGAGGGCAGTAGAACTCTAGTCGAATACAAAAAATCTAGGTTTCCAAAATTACACAAATTTTTAGGAAAATTCTATCCAAAACCACAGCCATAGTTCGGCCAGCTGGCCAAAAATTCGGCTGGCTGGCCGAACTTTTAGCTGTATTGATGCTACGCTTTTTGACTCGTGTTGACCTCTGAGTACGCATTCCCATTGACTGGTCCACGACTGCTTGGCCGAAATCTACGGCTGGGTGGCTGAACCCTTGGTCCATTTCAGTTCCAAATTTTGTGAAATTTTTGATTTTGCGTGAAAGTTCTGTTGAGATGTTTCAACTTTGCTTCAGATCTCTGGTTCTGCATCTCTTTTGTTCACTTGATATCGCCAATTCGTCAATTTTTGCTCTTTTTTTCTAATTTGCTCTTAACCTAAAATATGCAAAATTACACTAATAAATTACCCATGCAGCATTAAATATGGCAAATAATAGGCATAAAAAGTGATGTAAAATATGTATATAAAGCACACACATCAGTAATTCTCCTTTTGTCTAAGTGAATTAGCCAATTGACTAATCTGGACCTTTAACTATTGATGGCTTGATTATGATTGTTCATCATTAAAGCTTGGGTTTTGGATAAGTTTTTCATGGCTCTCTCCAAATCAATCATTTTTCTATCTAGAAGAGGATTTTGAAAGGAATGTTGTGGAGTTTAGTGTTGAAAATTTGGGGGAAAGTTAGGCTGCAAATTTGATTGAAAATTTGGTTGAAAATTGAGTTGATAATTATGAGCAGGAATTTGATTGTGAAAATTTGGTATGTGTTGCTCATGACTGTTCTGACTCCATGAAAACTTGGGATGATTCCTCCATCCCAGATTGTAAGTTTTGGAGTATGGATTGTTATTCGGTCTGGCAAAAGCTGCATTCATGTTGTCTGGTATCATTTGTTGAGCAAGGTAAACTGGACACCCTTCGAAGATATAATTCAGTGCATGGCAATAAGTGAACCTGGATTTGACATTTGGGGTGGATCGACTTGGTTTACCATAACTTGTTCATTGCTTCTAAAAGTTCTAGCCTCCTCATCAAGTGGGTAAATTTAGCTTCTGCAGCTATAGAGGATTCTATTGAGTGCAATCTGATTTTAGAAGTTGTTGAATTCTGATTTTTAGATTTATTTGAAAAAGGTTCCAACTGTAAGTTCACCTAGAAGGGGGGTGAATAGGTGATGGCTAATCTAATGGTCACTTAATGCCAAATAATGCGAAGGCTAAAACAATTATGACCTAATTAAAACTTTTACACTAAACACCACGTATAACCAAAGAGTGTTGCCGAATTCCCCGTGAAGGGCTCTAGACAAACTCCTCTAGATTCCCCTTGAATGGGTTGAGGTGCCGCGTTGGCTCTCTTGGTTGAATACAAGTGTTAGCAACAATCCCACGCAAGTATATCAATTAAGCACAAATGAATATATCAAGCATATAAGATAGACAATAATTGAATGCAAGATATAAACAAGGGAGAGAGAGAGAGAGAAATGGTAATCGCAAACACAAAGGTATGTTTTGAGGTTCGAGCACACTTGCTCTACATCCCCGCCTTCGACACACGAAGGATTTCCACTATGCAAGATCCCAATGGATCTCTCCTCGGTGCCGCAACACCTACAAACCCTCGGACTCCCTAGTCCTGTACACACGCAAGCTCACTAGCTCGCCAGGCCGCACCTCAAACCACCGAGTTCACACAAGAACTCTAAACCACCACGAGCACACTTGCCCGTCTCCTTAAAGTACAAAGATGAAATCTTTGGTGATCTACAACACTTTGATCACCAATTACAAACTCTCACAACACAATCCTATGGATAGATAAGGCAATGGATAGCTCAAGTGATTATGAGAAAGTAAGGAAAGAACTATGGTGAAAAACTCAAGAAATCACTTTAGACACTCTTGTTAAAATCTTCCCTTTAGATAGGAAATATTTGCTCTCTATTTTGTGGAGAAAAACTTCTGAAAAGAGTGGGAAAAACTGGCTCAAAGCTCTCCTAAAATCTTAGCTTAAAACAATGACCAAACCCCCAAATTTATAGGCCAGAAAAATATAGCCGTTGGGGTCTGTCAGAGCTGCCGGTCGACCCGTGCGGTCGACCGCCAACAGTCAGAAATCCGACCGTTGGAGCCACGGTCGACCGACCCACTGGAGCTGAGAGTTTAACTCTCTATCGGTCGACCCGTACGGTCGGCCGAACTTTCCAGAGAGCAGAGCTCTCTGGAGCGGTCGACCCGTACGGTCGGCCGTCCTCCAGTGCACAAAGGCGTGCACGTTTGTGCACGTCGGTCGACCCAGCCGGTCGACCGACTTCAGGATTAGTCGACTGTAAAGAAGGTCAAGTCGACTTATCTGAAGCCTGAAACAGTTTTCTGGGATTAAAAAGTTAGTCTTTTTGGCTCAAATAAAATCCCATAAAATACTTAAAAATCTACAAAAATAGTTTTACCAATATACTTTGATATACAAACATGCTTGCACAAAATCAAGACATGTTATAAAAGATTGGACTATTTTTGTAACTTGGAAATATTTGGCTCATGATAAAAACTGTTTTTCCAAAACAATATTTTTTCAAAACATGTTTTTCCAAATCTTCATCAAATACAAAAACAAGATATACTTTTAAAGCATAGTGTGTATGGATATGATCCACTACACAATCAAGATGAAATATCTATGTTTTTGACAATAAGCATGAACTTAGTTTTGGTTGAAAGATATGTATATGAGAAATACCAAAACCAAAACATGTAACTTTTCTAAAAGAAAATCTTTTGTAAAAACAAAACTAACAAGAGTGTGTGTGCATGGTATACTTGAGCAATCCACCAACTACTCTATCCTTTACATTTTACTCTAAAACAAAAATAAAATCTTATACCTAGACACAAGTCTTCATCTTCTTGAAGTCTTCTCTTGAAGGCTTCTCATCTTCTTGACTTGGTCCAAGCTTGATCCAAAAGCTCCTTGGATCACACCGTGCTAGCTCCAAATCTTGACATCTTATCCTTTGTTGAGCTATGTGATTGGTTGCTAATGTTGTATATTTAATGTCACATTTTCATACTTATTTAGAATAAAAGCGTGCATTGTCCTAATTAAATGCTAATTTTATTTGCAGGCCATTCTTCAAGGAGATGAAGAGAAATGAGCCCAAAGCCCATCAAAATTCTGAATTAAATCAGAATTAATTCACACACACTGAATCAGGGCAAAATCAAGAGGTTGAAAACTGGTTGAGAAGAATCCTCTCAGAATCGATTGTTGAAGCAAGTTTGATTCAGATTCTGACTGGATACATTTTAGTATTCAAATCATAACTTTTGCTACAGAATCTCAATTCTGATGATTCAAGATGATCCAGAAAGCAGACTGACAGTGCTACGACTCTTATGTTGATCATTATTTCTAATTCTGTCATTTGATATGTGATATTCAGTAATCAACACGCCAACAAACTGCAGATCAGAACTGAATATCCACCTCAAATCAAGTTTGAAGAGAAGGGGAGTTCAAAAATTGCCAGATTTACTTATCTTCATACTCCTCTACCCTCTCCATTTCTCCTATAAATACCTGCACTCAAAAGCAAAAGGGAGGCCAATGCAGATTAGGATTTAGCTTCGTTTTCATTTCTTAGTTTAGGTTTTTAGTCTTCTTTTTATGTAATTTTAGTTTTCATTTATGTAATTCAGAGGAGATCGACTTTCATCGAAGAACAAAACTGAAGCTTGAGCTAGAGTGACACCGGTGTAAGACTTATTTCTTTTCTTTGATTGTAATGAAATCGAATCGATGTTCTTTTTGTGTATGCACTTCTATTTAGTCTTCTTCTTCTTCTTCTTTTCTATTTTACTTTTCTTTTTCGTACAATCGTCTTCCAAGTAGTCTAAACGCATCGAAAGAGCCTTGTCATTGCGAGTACCACCGATAGCTCATGACGATGGAATAGAGTCTCTCTCTGTATCATTTCATTCTTGAAGTAGTCTTGATGATGTAATGTGGACGAAGACCAATACTCGAATCTTATGGGCTATGCGCTGAATGCCTCCACTTCAAGGTAAAATCGTCGCTGAAGACTCAAGGTAAGCTTTTGACGAAAAGAAGGTAAGCAATTGTTTTATTTCTTTTCTTTTATTTCTGTAAATTAAATCACAAACACCACTTCTTCCAAATCGTTTTCATTCTTCTTTCCACTTCATTGTACATAGTCGCTTTTATTGTTTTCCGAATTTTCCAACTTCTTCATCTTCCATTTTCTACTAACTTTAACTATACTTTCTTTTTCCTTTTTATAACTTTAAAACAGAGAAGTACTTTCGCTTATTTTCATAACGATTTCAATAAAGACACGTAAAGCTTCCATCGCAAACCCTCCTTGTGGATCACGACCCGCATAGCCACTTGCTATATCGGAAGAATTGAGCACTTGCACATTTTTATTATAAGTTCTGAAATTTCGTATTTGTGTGCAGGTTTAGCCTCAATCAAATTTTGGTGCCGTTGCCGGGGAGGGTAACATGTTTTTTATTTAAATCTGAATTTTTTTTGAAAATTTTTTAGAACTAAACGAATTTTCTTCTCTGTTGCAGGTTACAGGACAATCAAAGCAGGAAATTAATATTGCAGTGACATACAAGTGGCCTTGGGCCTCTGCTCTAGAAAGCAGAGACCAAGGGCCCTCTGAATTGCCGCGTTTTCACAGCAAAAGCCGCGGATCCGCGGTAAGGACGAGTGGACTACTAACAGGTTTTTGCAGGGCTGCTTGCTTTGCAAATTCTAGTTCTCTGCAATTCTTTATTTCCTATATGCCATCACCATAACCTGCTAATAAACCAACAGTAAAAAGTTTGTTGAAAAGTTAAAAAATTGATTAGACGTTTGCATCTTAGGCACGTGTCTTTTCAATTCCTTTACTTTACTGTTGAAGAGTGCTGGAGCAAGGTATGTACGCATTGCATCTAGAATAGGACTATCTCTTGGTTGATTATATCGCTTTGAGTGCATCTTATTTATCTTGTACACTTGCACAAAAACTGATCTTAAGGGCACCACCCAATAACAAGATAAGGTGGGGATTTAATCACCCTTCCTTAGCCCAAAATCAGAATCCAAGCACTCACTAACCCAAGCCTAACTTAAAATGAGTAGACATTGGCCCTAGGGACATCTCGGACTCAATTAGGAGATTATCCTAAGGGGAAAGGTGTTGGAACTTGACTCTTGCCAAATCAGTGTCTAGGAAAGGGATTAAGGGCGAAAGCCCGAAGATTGGTGGTTATTTAATTAAGGAACGTCTTTGACGGAAAACCTCCCACCATCTTACCCTGACCTGGCTGATTAGCTTGTGGTCAAAGTCTACATTAAACCTCCCGTGGACAGTCTAACCAGTTAGGAGTCGTCTAGGTCTAGGTCTACCCTAACTTAGTTTAGAATTTTTTTTCTCTTTTTATTTGTTTGTTTATTTGTTTGTTTTCTTTTTTTTTGTTTGCATTCTATTGTGTGATATGGACTATAATAATAATTTTTTCAACTACAATAATAATCCATATTACACACCGAGTTCATTTTCGGATATTATCAACCCGGCATATCATGACTTTAACCAACCTAGTGTGCCGGATTGGTCTTATCCGAATCAATATAACCCATGTCCCCCATCTAATAACTATAATGTCCATAATAATTTCAACTCTTCACCGAGTCAGTGGGGATTCACCTCCCCTGAGCATAATTATCAGCCAACTTGTCCTCCTTCTCCACCTAGTCCACAATATTTTCAAGAGTCATACTCAGTTCCACCCGTCCAAATAGGAAACCATCAATTTTGGAAATGAGTATGCGTGAGTCCAAACACAAATCCCAAAATCTGATGGACTCACAATTTCACTACCACTCCAAGACAACTCTTCATCTTTTCAACAAGACAATGAACCCATCAACTATGAAAAGATGCTAGAAGCCATGACTCAGGCTCAAAACACTCGTAATCGTGACATAGATATAATGGTCGAATCTCTACGTTCTCACCGTTGGACCAGTTCTGATGTCACTAACCATTCTGTTAGAGCCGAAGAGTCATGTAGTTTTGGAAATCAAGATTCCGTTTCAGAACAACCATTTGAACTTGCCCAAACTCCAAATTTTGAAAAAGATAGTGACAGTTTAGCAAGTTTCCTTTTCCTGAAATAGAACTTGAAAATGAATATGATCCTGAACCCCAACTTAGTGATTCAATTCTACTTCCTGATTTGATTATGACTCCGGTATCTTCACCTGATTTCGATCTTTTCCCCGAGTCAACGTTGGATCCTATGCCTATTCATCATGAAATTGAATCCCCCATCTTTGAGGATCATATTGAACTTGACCAATTATTCAATTTTGAAAATCCTATTGACAAATTGGCAAGTTCTCAATTTTTCGATATTGAACTCAATGAGATATGTGACCTAGATTCTCAAATCTGTGATCCAGTTCAACTTTCTGAATCAATATTGACTCCTGTTGTGTTACCAAACTTGAGTAATATTTTAGAGTCAGTTTTGATTCCTCCACCTATCATTCCTGAACTGGAATCACCCATATTAGGTCACATTCCATTGTTGGAAAATACATGTGGACTGGAGTTTCAACTTCTTGACTTGGACCCAATTTCTGAACCTATTTCGACTCCTAAACCTTTACTTGACTTAAGTCACCTTCCTGAGTCGGTATTAGTTCCTGTCCTTCCGAGTCCAAGTCACTGTTCTATCATTTCATACTCCATTCTGGACGAGGTGGTTGACAAATTTGACTCCGAAATTTGTTATGGAATATGGAAATTAGATGGGGTTAAATATTTAATAAAGATCCTTTATGGATACATCTTTTTAGTGGGTTATATTAAAGTAATTTCTGGTGGGTTCCTCCGAGACCCAAGAAAAGTTGATTGGGCCACGTTTCGTGGACCAATCAGACCACCACCGGAACCACCACCTTAAGGTAACACTTTCCTTCCCTTTCTTCTTTTTCATGCATCTATGCATTAATTCATACATTGAGGACAATGCATGAGATAGGTGGGGGGAGGGTCTAACATAACTTTTCTTTTTCTTTATAAAAAAATAACACTTTTCTTTACTTTTAAAAATTTTGAAAAATAGAAACAATATTTTGACTTATTTTTGTAAGAAATTAAGTTATTTTAAGGAATAGGAAAATCAAATTAGGATTTCTTATACTTGGTCAAAATAAGATTATTTGTTTGATTTTAGGGTTAGGAAGATAATTTGTCAAAGTAATTTGGTCTTGATCTTTACCTTGATGAAATATGCAAACTTCATACACCTACACACTTAGGGTTCAAAAATAAAGATTCTTATGCCTTAGAAAAAATAAAGATAAACAAATCTAATTATTGATTAGCTAGGTGCTTTGGCCTAAGAAAGCCTTAGTATTTATGCAAAGATAATTAGATGAGTTTGAAAAAAAATAAAAAAAAAAGAGTCTAATCATTGAATAGCTAGGTGCTTTGGCCTAAGCAAGCCTTAGTATTTATGCGAAAGATGATTAGATAAGTTTGAAAAGAAAAAATATATAAAAATCCTCTGATTAAGCTGGGTATTTGTGCCTAATAAAGCATAAGTATTCACGCCTAAAAGAGGTTCATATAATAAAATTCTTAGTTTTGTGGCCTTGTTTGCTCGAGTCCTTAAGTCCTAGGGTGTCTTCTCACCTGGTGCCCTAAGACCTGTTGGCCCAAAGGCCTTCCACTCTAGTTTTGATGATGATTAACTCATGTAGTTATGTGTACTAATAATCTTGCAATGTTTAAGTTTCAGATATTTAACAAGATTAGTTGGTGAAAGCTTCCACACATCTTTCACATGTTGATTCAAGAGCCCGAGCGTCAAAGATCATATATAGCACTTGCTCGGCGAATCAATGAGTTTTGGATCAAGCCGACTTGGAGATTGCGCTCTACAAGAAGACTTGGAGATTGCGCTCTACAAGAAGACTTAGGTATCCATAGTTTAGTTTTGTGTTTAGATCCTAATTGTAAAGATTAGTATAGTATGATAAGCTCAAGTTCACAATACACACACGTTTTGAATATTGTGTTTTCGGTTTTTGGTTTAACCGATCTTGGTTTACATGAATAAGAGTTTATATCAAAACAAGTTTACTTGGTTTATGTATATTAGATTTGTTCTATATACATGCATGCTTCAATTGTTTAAACAAACTTAGTTTGATAATCTACTTCATGAGTTTTATGTTTTGATATTTATAACAAAACATATTTTTGGACTTAATGACAAAAATCATGATATATACATGTTTCATGTATACTGGATTTCTATCCATATGCATCATGCTTCAAAATGTTTAAATATCATAGTTTTGTATTATGGATGAGTTTTGGACAAAAGGTATTCTCTATTCAAGATTCCAAGTTTTAGAAATTACAAGTTTTGGTTTTTGGTAAAAATAATATGCTACAAAAATAGTTCATGTTGATTGATATTTGAGCTAAACTTTTTATCACAAGTTTATATATCAATGCAAAATGCAAAAACTATTTTTGGGGATTTTTACAAGAGTTAAAAGATTTATTGGAATAGTTTTTACCTCAGTTTTCTGACCTATTTGCTGCCTGCCAGGCAAGGTCGGTCGACCGCACGGTCGACCGCACCAAGTAGCCAGTCGACCGGGCGGTCGACCAACGTGCACAGAAACGTGCACGCTGGCTACAGCCTTGGCCGGTCGACCGAGCGGTCGACCGACTGAGAGCAGTTTGCTCTCGGTTTGTTTGGGTCGACCGGGCGGTCGACCGGGTGTTGCAACGTTCAAAAATTTGAACGTTGGGCGGTCGACCGGCCGGTCGACCGACAGGCTATTTCTGGCCGTTTGAACTGTCAACGGCTAGTTTCCTAAATGGGCTATAAATACCCCATTTGCAAGAGTTTTTCTCTAAGGTTTTTGGTGCGAATTTTTTCATACTCTCTGGTGTTTTTGCTGCAATTAAAAGAAGTTTTTGAACTCATATTGAACAATCTATTTTGAGGTTTTTGCTAGGGTTTGGAAAATCAAAGAAAAGGTTTTTGGGAAAAGCTTTTGATTGAACTTCACCATCTTGATTTTTATTGTTTTCCCAAGGATTTTTCTTTGTGATTTTGATTTCCATTCCATTGGTTTTCTCCACACTTGAGCTAAAATCTACTATCTTATCTATAGGATTTTGTGTGGGAAAAAGAGATTGTTTTGTGGTTGTTGTTTGAAACCACTAAGTTGTAAACCCAATTCTTGCTTTGTGCCATTTCCCTCATTGTGTTGAGGAGGTTGTGCAACTTGGGTTGTGAGGTGTTTTGTGTAAGCTTGGTGCTAATCCCTCAAGTTGTGAGGTGATTGTTTGTTGGATTGGAGGAGTGCCTCAAGGAGGAGGTCGTGTTTGTAAGGAGAGGAGTTGGGTACTCCTTTTAATTGTGATTGCCCCAATCCTCAGTGGAGGTTCCCTTTGTGGGAGTCCTTTGTGGACAAGCTAGTGGATTGGAAATCCTTCGTGTGTCGAAGGCGGGGATGTAGAGCTGGGTGCTCGAACCTCGGAACATATCTCTTTGTTTGCGCTTGATCCATTGACTCTTGCTCTCTCTCTCTCTCTCTACTTTGTGCAAATTGTTATATCTTGTACTTGCTTGTGTGTGCATCATTATAGTAATTGCAATTAGTTTTTAAATTCCGCATTAAGTTCACTAGATTAGCATCGTCACCTATTCACCCCCCCTCTAGGTGACTTTTCAATTGGTATCAGAGCTAGCACTCCTGATATTTAGGTTTAACCACCTAGGAGTGAGATCTTGGTTTACTAATCTTCATTTGCATTTTCATTTGCACACATTTAGGTTGCACTTATGGCTAGCCCTCCTATGTTTGATCATTTTAGACTTGATGCTTGGAAGGCTAATATGACTAAACATTTAAAAGACCTAGGACATCTAGTTTATCAAGCCATTACCATGGCATCCCTCCCTAATAGTAGCAAGCATATGAAGGCCAATGCATTAGCACTTAGGGCACTTAGAGCATCTCTAAATGAACATTTATTACATGTTTTTGATCGTTATGATTCGGCTTTTGCAGTTTGGAGCATCTTGACTTCTCCCGAGCTTCCAAGGATTGTAAACAAGATGAGGAGATCTAAGAGAGAAAAGTCCGAAGAGCAATGCCTCATGGTCCAAGGGAAGAACTCCCTTGAGGTACAATCGGATTCTCAATTAGATGATAGCTCTAGTTCCTATTGTCATGGATGTTTTGAAGTTCAAACTTTGAATATGGAACTTGTTCAAAAGCTTGAGAATTTGTTAGAAGAACATGATTTGTTGAAAGATGATAATCTTGTTTTGAAAAATGAATTAAAGGATTTATGCTCTAATTTTGAATTGATGTTGCAAGAGAAGGAAGAGATTGCAAGTGAATGTGACTCACTTAAATCTCAACTCGAACTTGCTTTAAAGGAAAATGAATTTCTGAAAAACAAAAATGATTGTGATGATGTTGTAGAACACAATGAAATTTTGTCTTCTAGATTGGATCTTGTTTTCAAAGAAAATCTTACTTTGAAAATAAAATTGATTCAATTTCAAAAGAATTGGATTTGGTTTTGATTAAGAATAAGTCTTTGCAAAATGATATTGATATTCATGTTTGCCATGCTAGTATAGCTTCTACTTCTTGCACATCTATAGCTTCCTCCACTTTGTCTTCTAGCATTGAAAATGATATAAATTTGTTAAAGAAAAGTGTTGATTGTTTGGGCTCCACTTTGAGCCATTGTGCCATGAATCACTCACATTTGGAATCCTTGGTTCACAAGAAACAAGTTCCAACCTTGCATGCACACCCATCTAGGCATACACATGCTTCTCATGATCACCATCATCATATGTATGCTCACGTGTACACATGTACACATTGTGGTCGAAAAGGCACCTTGCTAGATTTTGTTATGATCTTTTACATGTTAAAAATTTAGCAACTAATCTTGTTTGGGTTAGAAAAGATATTAACCCCCGTGGACCCACAAGAAAATGGGTACCAAGATCCACCTCTTTGATGTTTGATGTAGGTGGAGGCTCTCGCATTACGTGAGAGATTTGGTGCCTTGAGGTGGATGCGTTCTAAGCCTAAAAGAAAATCATTTGAATGCTTCACACTCAAGGGAATTAGGTGGAGAGGACCACCATGTTTTGGAGATCTAGAGATGCACCTTCATCGGTTTTGGTATCATTCTCTAACTCCCATTTTTATTTGCATACTTTTCATGTTCATCTTTTGATAGCATGTTATGTTTGTAGTTCATTATGCTTATGCCATGTTGAATAGATTAGTGTTATACATGTTTAGTTCTTGAGCACCCATGTTTTATATGGATCTTATCTTTGTGTTCTCACCTTGTTTAGTACTATCATGTATGCCCTAGATCTAATGTACATGCATATACATAATGATCATATGGATGTTTATGATGTTTTGGATGACTCATGTTTTGATTTGTATGATATTTGTCATGTTTATTAGACTTATGCTTTACATGATTAATGGTTGAGACACCCATGTTTAGTATGGACCCATATTTTGTGTTCTCTTTATGTTTAGCTATCATGTTAATCATAGATCTAATGCACATGTCTTGTCATGCTAATCATATGGTTGACTATGACATTTTGTTTTAATAATTCGTGTTTTGATTATTATGTTTATCATGTTGGATTATGATTCCCGTTTTATGCTTCATGTTTTGACTACTTGCTTGAATGATAATTTTCATTAAGACTAGAATTTATACTTGTACAACGAGTGAGCTACAAATAGACCTTTATATATGTTTGTACTTGAACGCTCACTTGATGTACTAGTATAGTCTAGTTTTGATGATTCTTACATTTGACTTGTATTCACTATTTTGCATGTTTTGTTTTAACTTCATGTATATGTACATCTTGTCCAAACTATCATCTATACATATACATCCTTGAGCCACGTGCCTTCATGCATATAATTTGTGGACTCATTGTGTTTAGGATATGTATGTATACTTTAGTTTGTACATGACATACATATGCCTTGAAGTTTTAAATCGTTTGGATGAATTTCATGTTTTCTAAGTGATTTCACATTTATGATGAATTTCATTTTTTTAAAGATGATTTCAATTGGTGATTTCACAATGAATTTCATATGAGCTTGATTGTCCATTTTCATGTTGATATGTTTCTCACAACACTTGTACACTCACCCTATTTAATGTTTTCTCATGACTTAGTTTTCATGAGTACAAATTGTGCTATATGGATTTTTGAGTGTTTTAGTGCCATGTGGTTTACATGCGTCTTCATGAAAAATATTTTTATTTGAAGGATCTCATACTAGTTGATTCATATAACTAGTTGTGTTATTCTTCATTTGGTAGTGATTTTCAAACGTACTCTACTTTCAAATCTATTTTTGAAAACCCCTACCATCAAAGGGTGGTTGGATGGGAGATCATGTTCATGTATGCTTCACAATGGAAATCATTTTAAACTTGATCATGAAATGGGTGGTAGTTGATATGAGATATACACTTGATCTTATTGTTGTTTCAATTGGTATCATTGAATTCTTTCAATTGGTATCAATCTTGACATCCTTTTGTATACTCATATATGTTTTGTTTTATATATGTATGCTTACACTTCATTTAGTATCAATTTCAATTGGTATCCATTTCTTACATACATATATAGATGATTTATTTGTGCTTATTATATCCCTATATCTTGAAGCACAAATTTTGTTTATGATAAGCTTGATTTTTTTTAATGACCATCATTTTCAATTGATTCAATTTTCAATTGGTATCTTTATACAAGCATTATCATTATCTTGCTTATGCTAAGCTTGAGCTTTAATATTATTTCAATTGACTTAGTTTTCAATTGGTATTTAGTTTACCATTGGTTTTGTTTCCCACTCCCTAACTTTATAATGAAAAATGATTAAAGAATGATTATTGATTTTTAATTGGTTTCATTTGCTTATAAAGATAAATATCTTCAATTGGTATCTAGATGCATTTGTTTACTCAAAATTGGTATCATGTGTTTTATTCTCAATATGTTTTAATTTCAATTGGTATCATATTTATTTTCAATGCCCTTCTTACTTTCAATTGGTAATTGGTAGGCATTTCTTAAATGTTTTTATGTTCATTTTCTTTTGGTATCATAATGCACCTCAATGACACATTTTTTTTAATTGGTATCATTTTTGGTGTCACCCCTTGAAGTAGTTTATTGATTCTTTGTTTCATATATTTAGGGGGAGAAGAATTCATATCTATTTTGTTTTACCCCTTTGTTGATGATTGACAAAAAGGGGGAGAAGAATTTGGAGTTGATATGCATGAGTTTTCAGTTTTATGTTCATTTCATCTCCATTGGTATTAAGAGCATTATGAGTTTTGTTTTTATTAATATCCATAGGTATCAAGAGCATTATGAGTTTTGTTTTTATTAGTATCAAGAGTTTTGTTTGGTAAGTTATTTGTTTTGTTTTAATTGGAATCAAGAGCATGTTTCATATGCATATTCATTTTATGTCAAGAACCTTGTTTATATGCATCTTATTGTTTGTTTATTCCTATGCATGAGTTAAGGGGGAGCTTCTTTGAAGCTTTACTTTAATCCATGCATATATAACTCCATGAGTTTTGTCATCATCAAAAAGGGAGAGATTGTTGGCCCAAAGGCCTTCCACTCTAGTTTTGATGATGATTAACTCATGTAGTTATGTGTACTAATAATCTTGCAATATTTAAGTTTCAGATATTTAACAAGATATTAGTTGGTGAAAGCTTCCACACATCTTTCACATGTTGATTCAAGAGCCCGAGCGTCAAAGATCATATATAGCACTTGCTCGGCGAATCAAGGAGTTTTGGATCAAGCCGACTTGGAGATTGCGCTCTACAAGAAGACTTGGAGATTGCGCTCTACAAGAAGACTTAGGTATCCATAGTTTAGTTTTGTGTTTAGATCCTAATTATAAAGATTAGTATAGTATGATAAGCTCAAGTTCACAATACACACACGTTTTGAATATTGGTTTTTCGGTTTTGGTTTAACCGATCTTGGTTTACATGAATAAGAGTTTATATCAAAACAAGTTTACTTGGTTTATGTATATTAGATTTGTTCTATATACATGCATGCTTCAATTGTTTAAACAAACTTAGTTTGATAATCTACTTCATGAGTTTTATGTTTTGATATTTATAACAAAACATATTTTTGGACTTAATGACAAAAAATCATGATATATACATGTTTCATGTATACTGGATTTCTATCCATATGCATCATGCTTCAAAATGTTTAAATATCATAGTTTTGTATTATGGATGAGTTTTGGACAAAAGGTATTCTCTATTCAAGATTCCAAGTTTTAGAAAATACAAGTTTGGTTTTGGTAAAAATAATATGCTACAAAAATAGTTCATGTTGATTGATATTTGAGCTAAACTTTTTATCACAAGTTTATATATCAATGCAAAATGCAAAACTATTTTTGGGGATTTTTACAAGAGTTAAAAGATTTATTGGAATAGTTTTTACCTCAGTTTTCTGACCTATTTGCTGCCTGCCAGGCAAGGTCGGTCGACCGCACCAAGTAGCCAGTCGACCGGGCGGTCGACCGACGTGCACAGAAACGTGCACGCTGGCTACAGCCTTGGCCGTCGACCGAGCGGTCGACCGACTGAGAGCAGTTTGCTCTCGTTTGTTTGGGTCGACCGGGCGGTCGACCGGTGTTGCAACGTTCAAAAATTTGAACGTTGGGCGGTCGACCGGCCGGTCGACCGACAGGCTATTTCTGGCCGTTTGAACTGTCAACGGCTAGTTTCCTAAATGGGCTATAAATACCCCATTTGCAAGAGTTTTTCTCTAAGGTTTTTGGTGCGAATTTTTTCGTACTCTCTGGTGTTTTTGCTGCAATTAAAAGAAGTTTTTAAACTCATATTGAACAATCTATTTTGAGGTTTTTGCTAGGGTTTGGAAATCAAAGAAGAGGTTTTTGGGAAAAGCTTTTGATTGAACTTCACCATCTTGATTTTTATTGTTTTCCCAAGGATTTTTCTTTGTGATTTTGATTTCCATTCCATTGGTTTTATCCACACTTGAGCTAAAATCTACTATCTTATCTATAGGATTTTGTGTGGGAAAAGAGATTGTTTTGTGGTTGTTGTTTGAAACCACTAAGTTGTAAACCCAATTCTTGCTTTGTGCCATTTCCCTCATTGTGTTGAGGAGGTTGTGCAACTTGGGTTGTGAGGTGTTTTGTGTAAGCTTGGTGCTAATCCCTCAAGTTGTGAGGTGATTGTTTATTGGATTGGAGGAGTGCCTCAAGGAGGAGGTCGTGTTTGTAAGGAGAGGAGTTGGGTACTCCTTGTAATTGTGATTGCCCCAAATCCTCAGTGGAGGTTCCCTTTGTGGGAGTCCTTTGTGGACAAGCTAGTGGATTGGAAATCCTTCGTGTGTCGAAGGCGGGGATGTAGAGCTGGGTGCTCGAACCTCGAAACATATCTCTTTGTTTGCGCTTGATCCATTGACTCTTGCTCTCTCTCTCTTTACTTTGTGCAAATTGTTATATCTTGTACTTGCTTGTGTGTGCATCATTATAGTAATTGCAATTAGTTTTTAAATTCCGCATTAAGTTCACTAGATTAGCATCGTCACCTATTCACCCCCCCCCTCTAGGTGACTTTTCAAGACCGTCAGGTTTGGGAGTCATCGATTAAAGGCTCGTTACATGGGCAGATTAGAAAGCCTAAACTAAGGAATAATACCACCAAATATATATATATATATATATATATATATATATATATATATATATATATATATATATATATATATATATATATATATATAAGGCATAAGAGTTAGAGTTAATGAACCCTTAGTCAAAATTTCACAGTCACAAGTGCATATGACTTAGGGTAAAGTAATAGACTAGATGAGAAGTACAATTTGACTCCTTACTTTGATTGATAACAAATTTTTGAATAGAGACTAAGTTTAGGAATGAAAAATTTGGTTTCCCTATAACTTATAGATTGCTTAGATCTTACAATCATATTTCAAATATTTTTCTCTTTCAAATGCTTTTCGAAAATACTAACTCTTTATTTCCCTTTCTTTATGGATTTTGTGGGTGCAATCCGCTGAAACTCTCACGAGACAAAACTCGTCCTCTAGGGGGAACCTAGAGGTTTAACGGCTTGTTGCACATGCTCAGTGCAATCGCGCGACCTGCGAAAGTGGTCTAATAATCCTTAGTATAGTTTAGTTGTTTTGCTCGAGGACGAGAAAAAGATAGGTATGGCGGTGGTGATTGGTTGCTAATGTTGTATATTTAATGTCATATTTCCATACTTATTTTAGAATAAAAGCCTGCATTGTCCTAATTAAATGCTAATTTATTTGCAGGCCCATTCTTCAAGGAGATGAAGAGAAATGAGCCCAAAGCCCACAAAAATTCTGAATTAAATCAGAATTAATTCACACACACTGAATCAGGGCAAAATCAAGAGGTTGAAAACTGGTTGAGAAGAATCCTCTCAGAATCGATTGGTTGAAGCAAGTTTGATTCAGATTCTGACTGGATACATTTTAGTATTCAAATCATAACTTTTGCTACAGAATCTCAATTCTGATGATTGAAGATGATCCAGAAAGCAGACTGACAGAGTTACAACTCTTATGTTGATCATTATTTCTAATTCTGTCATTTGTTGTGTGCTATTCAGTAATCAACACGCCAATAAACTGCAGATCAGAACTGAATATCCACCTCAAATCAAGTTTGAAGATAAGGGGAGTTCAAAATTACCAGATTTACTTATCTTCATACTCCTCTACCCTCTCCATTTCTCCTATAAATACCTGCACTCAAAAGCAAAAGGGAGGCCAATGCAGATTAGGATTTAGCTTAGTTTTCATTTCTTAGTTTAGGTTTTTAGTCTTTCTTTTTATGTAATTTTAGTTTTCATTTATGTAATTCAGAGGAGATCGACTTTCATCGAAGAACAAGACTGAAGCTTGAGCTAGAGTGACACCGGTGTAAGACTTATTTCTTTTCTTTGATTGTAATGAAATCGAATCGATGTTCTTTTTGTGTATGCACTTCTATTTAGTCTTCTTCTTCTTCTTTTCTATTTTACTTTTCTTTTTCGTACAATCGTCTTCCAAGTGAGTCTAAAAGCATCGAAAGAGCCTTGCCATTGCGAGTGCCACCGATAGCTCATGACGATGAAATAGAGTCTCTCTCTGTATCATTTCATTCTTGAAGTAGTCTTGATGATGTAATGTGGACGAAGACCATACTCGAATCTTATGGGCTATGCGCTGAATGCCTCCACTTCAAGGTAAAATCATCGCTGAAGACTCAAGGTAAGCTTTTGACGAAAAGAAGGTAAGCAATTGTTTTTATTTCTTTTCTTTCATTTCTGTAAATTAAATCACAACACAACTTCTTCCAAATCGTTTTCATTCTTCTTTCCACTTCATTGTACATAGTCGCTTTTATTGTTTTCCGAATTTTCCAATTTCTTCATCTTCCATTTTCTACTAACTTTAACTATACTTTCTTTTTCCTTTTTATAACTTTAAAACAGAGAAGAACTTTTGCTTATTTTCATAACGATTTCAATAAAGACACGTAAAGCTTCCATCGCAAACCCTCCTTGTGGATCACGACCCGCATAGCCACTTGCTATAGCGGAAGAATTGAGCACTTGCACATTTTTATTATAAGTTCTGAAATTTCGTATTTTGTGTGCAGGTTTAGCCTCAATCACTATGCACCTACTAAGATCTTGATAATGAATCTGTCACTAATTAAACACAAGATCATTAGTAAACATAACTACATGAGTTGATCATCATCAAAACTAGAGTGATGGGCCTTTGGGCCAATAATCTCCCCCTTTTTGATGATGACAAAACTCATGAAGTTATATATGCATGGATTAAAGTAAAGCTTCAAAGAAGCTCCCCCTTAACTCATGCATACCAAATAAATAATAATATATGACAATGAAGCTCATAAACATGTATGCAATGTATGGAGATAAAACATGAAATCCTTTTTCTCCTAGTTGCAATAACAAAACATATATGCATAACTAACAAGGAAGACAAATACTTCTCCCCCTTAAGCAATGAAACATGCATATAAACTCAAATACTTCTCCCCCTTTTTGTCACTCATCAACAAAGGGTTCAAAGTAAACTCAAATCAAACAAATTTTTCTCCCCCTTTTTGTCAAAAGCAAAGAGATCAAGAAGGGTAATACAAATCAATCAATAAAAATTTATATGCGATATACATTCATGAAGAGGAAGACGCTAAGTTAGCTTCCCTACACATATGCATTACATGAAGAAAGGATGACAAGCCCTAACTCACATAACACATATTATGTAATTCATAAGAAGAGATGTGAAGCTCCCCCTACACACGTATATCATATAAAGAAGAGTTGTCAAGCTCCTCAATTTATAATATACTCAACATGAATCCATATGTAAGAGAGATGTTAAGCTCTCCTTGCATATAGGAAATACAAGACAAAAATTTTGAACTTTCTTAATAAAACACATTTTGAGATATCAAGTAAACATATTTTTATTTTGATATCAATTTTGAAAATATATTGCATAAGTTTTAAGAATTAATAATAGAAAGTTGAATTTAGCTTAGCATATAATAACCTTTGTGCTTTAAAAATGTAAGACAATTTTAACTAAGCACAAATAACATATATATGTATGAAAAGAGAATACCAATAGAAATTGATATAATTTGAATTTGAAGGCATTCATACATACAATCAAAATGTGAGTATATAGAAATCATATTGATATCAATTGAAAATATCTAATGATACCAATTGAAGAGTAAGCTTATCATATACTCTAACAAATGAAGAGATTGCACTAGTTAATATGAAAATGTTTTTAAAACTAGTACGAAATCCTTCAAGCAAGGAATAAAGCAAAAATGTCAATTAATCTCAATATTCCTTTAAATCATGAAGACATGAAAATCATCACACATTTTTTTATTAAAAACAAAATTTATATTTCAAGATATATGTATGTTTTGACAACACAATAGGTATACATACATATCTCTTAAACACAATTGAGTCCATATAAATAGATTTGCATTAAAGGGAAATGACTCAAGAGGTATACATGTATATCTTAAAGTTTGACAAAATACACATATACATGAAATGAAAACACATGATCATAAATCAAATCCAAAAAGTGGGAATATAAGTTTAAAATATATGTATCATCAAGACCAAGCAATACAAGCACATTTCATGGGTTCAAATAAGCATTCAAGCACAAATATAAATAGATTTATTTGTGGCCCACGATATGTACAAGTATAAATCCTAGTGTTGACAAAAACTAACATATAAACTAATATTCAAATCATGAAGCATCAAATTTTGAGAAAATAGAATCATGTGTCAATCTCAAAAATTATTTGAAGAATAAATAACTAGTATAAATTGTTTTTGAAAAAACTAGTTAAAGATCCTTCAAATATATCAAATCTTATGTTTTTCATAAACATAACTAGATACATAAAAATTAAGCACTCATGGTCTATAAGGCTCAGATATTTTTAACAAAAATGTGAGTGTTAAACGATCATGTAAATAGCATTTTTATGAAAATAGTCAATGAAGCTCAAAAAGATCATAAGTCACATATTTAAAAAAAATCATTTTTCATTAAAACACTAATCTTCATGGTATATGTATGATTAATCCAATCCTAACAATACACATACATATCCCAAATATAAAAGAGTCTATTAATGATGTTTGCATTAAGGCAAGAGACTCACGGGCATACATGTATATTTATTAGATTTGAATTAATAATACATATACATGAAGTAAAGTATAAAAATTGGCAAAGCATGTATAAATGAGAATCATCAAAACTAGACTATGCATATGCAAGTAGTGGGTACAAATGAGCATGAAGTGCACCCATATATAAAACAAATGTAGCTCACTATTTGTACATGTATGATACAAGTTTTTGATAAAAACTACATCTAAGCATGTTATTACCACATGGAGCACAAAGATACATAAAACATGAACATGCTATATGATATCAAATGAATAAGCATGTAAATAAAAGTAGGAGTTTAGAGATTGTTACCAATACCAAAGCTCCTATTATGGTGGTTGTCCCACCAAAGCTCCTTGATAGTGATGCATCCCAAAGTATGTCCATCATGTCCAAGTGCATCCACTACCAAGGCACCAATCCTCTCACGTCTTGTGAGAGCCCTCACCTACATCAAAAGTAAAAGGTGGGGGTTTTGGTACCCATATTTTCTTGGGTCCTTTGGGGTTAGTTTTGTTGTAAGGCACCCAAAAATTCTTATTCTTAGCAAAATTAAAATGATCTAACCTATCATAACAATATTTTGCTAAATGGCCTTTGCGACCACAATGCGTACATATGTACACCTTAGAATGCTTATGTGTAGGAGTGTGATCATGTTGTGCAACATAAGCAAATGCATGGTTATGATGTGCATGAATGTGTGGAGTTTGTTTCTTTGAAAACATTGACTCCAACCTAGAATGATTAAAAGCACAAGAGTTCAAAGTTGAACTCAAACCATCCATTTTATTTTTCAAAATATTAATCTCACTAGTGGTGGCATGAAAAGCATGGTGAGATATGAAATCATTTTTCTTCTTCTTTTGAGAAACAAAATCTTTTCCTTTTTCACAAATTTTTCTTTTCAAAGACTTATTTTCTTGAAAAACAACTTCCTTTTGTTTTTCCACCAAATCAACTTTATTTTTCAAAATAGTGTTTCCTTCACAAAGATTATTTAATTTAGAAAGCAAGGAAACATTCTCATTTTTCAAATCTTTATTTTCTTTTTCTAAGCATGCCATTTTATTTTCTAATGAATCTTTTTCATTAAGCATGGCATCAAAATCTTTTTTCAAATTGTTATTTTCTTTTTCTAAACATGCAATGTTAGATTTAAATGAATCTTGTTCTATATGCATGCAAGCAATGTTCTTTTTCAAATTTTTATTTTCCTTTTTAATCATGTCATATTTCTCAAGCAATTGTTGGCAAAATGAAGTGAGCTCATCATATGACACGTCTTCATCATCGGATTCGGTGTTTACCTCAAGGGGGTTATCCCCTTGGACCATATAGCATACGTTGGAGGTGTTGCTTCCAACGTCCGAATCGCTCCCGGCATAGTATAGATCCTTTTCGCCAAGAGAGGTGATAATGTTCCAAGCTACAAAAGCCGAATCAATGTTAGATACCCTAGATAAATAATCATTATTTTGGGTTGACTTGATAGCATGAAGGGCTTTTGCATTAGCCTCAAAATTCTTACCATTTGAACAATATGAATCATTAGATATGGCAAGATATACATGAATGCCTAAGGCCTTGAGGTACAATAACATCTTAACCTTCCAAATTTGGATGTTAAGAATGTCAAAGGTGGGTGGTGACATGAAGTCCATGGTGTGTGTACAAATCTTGTGATTAGCCTATAAATGAGGATCTTTAACTCTAGGTTGTTAGACCCAATATCAAGAGCACTTGGCTCTGATACCAATTGTAAGTTCACCTAGAAGGGGGGTGAATAGGTGATGGCTAATCTAATGGTCACTTAATGCCAAATAATGCGAAGGCTAAAACAATTATGACCTAATTAAAACTTTTACACTAAACACCACGTATAACCAAAGAGTGTTGCCGAATTCCCCGTGAAGGGCTCTGGACAAACTCCTCTAGATTCCCCTTGAATGGGTTGAGGTGCCGCCTTGGCTCTCTTGGTTGAATACAAGTGTTAGCAACAATCCCACGCAAGTATATCAATTAAGCACAATGAATATATCAAGCATATATAGATAGACAATAATTGAATGCAAGATATAAACAAGGGAGAGAGAGAAATGGCAATCGCAAACACAAAGGTATGTTTCGAGGTTCGAGCACACTTGCTCTACATCCCCGCCTTCGACACACGAAGGATTTCCACTATGCAAGATCCCAATGGATCTCTCCTCGGTGCCGCAACACCTACAAGCCCTCGGACTCCCTAGTCCCGTACACACGCAAGCTCACTAGCTCGCCGAGGCCGCACCTCAAACCACCGAGTTCACACAAGAACTCTAAACCACCACGAGCACACTTGCCCGTCTCCTTAAAGTACAAAGATGAAATCTTTGGTGATCTATAACACTTTGATCACCAATTACAAACTCTCACAACACAATCCTATGGATAGATAAGGCAATGGATAGCTCAAGTGATTGTGAGAAAGCAAGGAAAGAACTATGGTGAAAAACTCAAGAAATCACTTTAAACACTCTTGTTAAAATCTTCCCTTTAGATAGGAAATATTTGCTCTCTATTTTGTGGAGAAAAATTTCTGAAAAGAGTGGGAAAAACTGGCTCAAAACTCTCCTAAAATCTTAGCTCAAAACAATGACCAAACCCCCAAATTTATAGGCCAAAAAAATATAGCCGTTGGGGTCTGTCAGAGCTGCCGGTCGACCCGTGCGGTCAACCGGCAACGGTCAGAAATCCGACCGTTGGAGCCACGGTCGACCGCCGGGTCGACCGACCCACTGGAGCTGAGAGTCTAACTCTCTGTCGTCGACCCGTACGGTCGGCCGAACTTTCCAGAGAGCAGAGCTCTCTGGAGCGGTCGACCCGTACGGTCGGCCGTCCTCCAGTGCACAAAGGCGTGCACGTTTGTGCACGTCGGTCGACCCAGCCGGTCGACCGACTTCAGGATTAGTCGACTGTAAAGAAGGTCAAGTCGAGTTATCTGAAGCCTGAAACAGTTTTCTGGGATTAAAAAGTTAGTCTTTTTGGCTCAAATAAAATCCCATAAAATACTTAAAAATCTACAAAAATAGTTTTACCAATATACTTTGATATACAAACATGCTTGCACAAAATCAAGGCATGTTATAAAAGATTGGACTATTTTTGTAACTTGAAAATATTTGGCTCATGATAAAAACTGTTTTTTCAAAACAATATTTTTCCAAAACATGTTTTTCCAAATCTTCATCAAATACAAAAACAAGATATACTTTTAAAGCATAGTGTGTATAGATATGATCCACTACACAATCAAGATGAAATATCTATGTTTTTGACATAAGCATGAACTTAGTTTTGGTTGAAAGATATGTATATGAGAAATACCAAAAACCAAAACATGTAACTTTTCTAAAAGAAAATCTTTTGTAAAAACAAAACTAACAAGAGTGTGTGTGCATGGTATACTTGAGCAATCCACCAACTACTCTATCCTTTACATTTTACTCTAAAACAAAAACAAAATCTTATACCTAGACACAAGTCTTCATCTTCTTGAAGTCTTCTCTTGAAGGCTTCTCATCTTCTTGACTTGGTCCAAGCTTGATCCAAAAGCTCCTTGGATCACACCGTGCTAGCTCCAAATCTTGACATCTTATCCTTTATTGAGCTATGCACCTACTAAGATCTTGATAATGAATCTGTCACTAATTAAACACAAGATCATTAGTAAACATAACTTCATGAGTTGATCATCATCAAACTAGAGTGATGGGCCTTTGGGCCAACACCAACTGGACTATTTTTTCGGCTAGCTTTTCATATAAGTCCCATCCCTGATCCTCCTCTTTCTTTAAAAATTCTCCTTGATACATAGTCTCCAGGAGGGTTTGGGTTAGTGATTGAGGTGTTATCTGTACACAAGATACAGAATTTCAGAACTTAAGAATAAAGAGTACAAGGTACTCAATACTACCGCTATAGTAAGTGGTCATACGGGTCGTGATCCAAAAAGAGGGACTAGCGATGGAAGCTTTTTTGCAAGTTCTCTTTTAAGTTACAATCAATGGTTAAAGATCCTCTTTTAGTTCTTTAAAAGAAAAGAAAAATAGGTTAAAGTTAAGTTAAGAAGAAAGTGGTAGATTGAGAAGGTGGAGAAAATGGAAAATGAATTTATACAAAGAAATTAAAAAGAGTGATAAAAGAGTTAGGAGACTGTGGTGTTGGTGATTAAACTAAAAGCTAAAAGAAAAGAAACTAAAAATTACTTACCTCTTCAGTGCTCATATACCTTGGATCCGTAATTACGACTTAACTAGTCTTTGAAGGCGATCAAGCATGGCGTGTAGGATCTTCCCTATTCCCGATCTACACTATGAATAAAAGGGCAAGCTAAACTAACAAAAGAATGGTTGTTCATCACCATAAGCCATCAAGGGCACTTGCAATGACGAAGCAGTCTCGAGGCTATCAGATTCACTTGGATTGCAACACATTAGAGAAGAGTAAATGAAAACAAGAGCAAAGAAGAAAAATAAACTTCGATTCAATTTAAATAATAATAAAAGAAAAGACTTACTTACAACGGTGTCACCCTCAGTACAAGCTTGGCTCTCATTCCTCCATGAAACTCGTCTCTCCTCTCAGTTACATAGAGAAAAGTAAAATACATAGAAGGAAAAATAAAAACCTACACTAAAAAGATTGAAAAACTGGCCTAAAATCTATCTCTGCTTCATCGTTCTCTGTAATCTCTGAAAACCCAGTATTTATAGGCAAAAACCTAACGGGAAGAAGCGTACAAAGATAGGGGGAGCAAACGCTCCCCCACCTGATCCAACCAAGCCGCGAAAATGCGGCTTTGGCCGCGTTTTCCCGGCCTGGGTATGGCCAGGTGGCCACACCCGGGGGGACACATCTCTGGTTTTTCGATTTCCTTTTATCTTCAGCTGGATTTTCAGTTTGGGTCCGGGATTTTGACGAAACCTCCTTTTATCTTCAGCTTTAACCATTGATTTTTAGAGATTTGTTTTAACTGATTTCAACCGATTTTATCTTCTCTGATTTGCCCTGATTTGTTAATTTTGAATTAATTCTAAATTAAATCAGAATTTTGGGACTTTTGGGCTCGTTTCTCTTCCCTCTCCTTTAGCATTGGGCCTGCATATAAATTAGACAATAAATAGGATTAAAAACAGAGTTTATTATATAATAAGTATGAGAATGTGACAATAAATATGCATAATCAGTGACCGACCACACCCCCATACCAATCTTTTGCTCGTCCTCGAGTAAAACAACAAAACTAAACCAAAGATTATTAGACCACTTTTGCAGGTCACGCGATTGCACTGAGGATGTACAAGCCGTTAAACCTCTAGGTTCCCCCTAGAGGACGAGTTTTATCTCGTGAGAGTTTTTAGTGGATTGCACCCACAAAATCCATAAAGAAAGAGAAAAAATTGTTATTATTTTCAAAAAGCATTTTGAAAAGAGAGAAAATATTTTAGGTATTGTTGTAAGAGCTCAAGTAATCTATAAGTTATAGGAAAATTGAACTTTTCATTCCTAAATTTTGCCTCTATTTAAAATCATGTCATCAATCAAAGCAAGGAGTCAAATTGTATTTCTCATCTAGTCTATTACTTTATCTAAGTCATATGCACTTTTGTGATCATGAAGTTTTGACTAAGGGTTCTTTAAGTTTAACTCTTATGCCTTATTTATTATTATTATTATTATTATTTTGGTTGTATTATTCCTTAATTCCATTAGGCTTTCTAATATGCCCATGTAATGAGCCTTTAGTCGATGACACCCAAACTAGACAGTCTTAGGGCACCAGGTGAGAAAAACACCCCTAAGGACTTAAGCACTCGAGCAAACAAGGCCACGAAACTAAGGATTTTTATTTATAAATGTACCCCTTTTAGGCGTGAATACTTATGCTTCATGAGGTACAAATAGCCAGCATAATCAAAAGATTTAAATATATATATATATATTTTTAAAACTTACCGAATCATCTTTCGCATAAATATCAAGACTTGCTTAGGCCAAAGCACCTAGCTAATCAATAATTAGATTTGTTTATTTTTCATAGATATACATATATATTTCTTTCTCTTTTTTTTGTAAGGCGTAAGAATCTTTGTTTTTGAACGCTAAGTGTGTAAGTGTATAAAGTGTGCATATTTCATCAAGGTAAAGATTAAGACTAAATTACTTTTACAAATTTTCTTCCTAATCTAAAAAATCAAACAAGTCATCTTATTTTGACCAAGTATAAGAAATCCTAATTATGATTCTCCTATTCCTTAAAATTCACTTAATTTCTTACAAAAAATAAATCAAAATATTGTTCTTATTTTCAAAAAGTTTTTAAAAGTAAAGAAAATGTTAATAATTTTTTTAATAAAAATAAAGAAAAACCTAAGTTATGTTAGAACCCTCCCCCACACCTATCTCATGCATTGTCCTCAATGTTATGAATTAATACATAGATGCATGAAAAAGAAGAAAGGGAAGGAAAATATTACCTTAAGGTGGTAGTTTCGGTGGTAGTCTAATTGGGTCAAGCGTTGCTACCCAATCAAGATAATGTGGTGGTTCACAGAAACCACCTTTATTAACCTCTTTTCTATTTACATATTTACAGTCCCCAATATGAATAGGATCATGAAAGATCCTATCATGAAACTTATTCTCTTTACATGACCAGTCTTGAAAAATCATCACGGAGTCATCATAGTCTATACCTATGTCCAACAAAAGAATGGTTGACTTGGGCTCAAGAATGTTAGGTTCAGGAATCAATACTAACTTGAGAAAATCAACTTTGAGTTCGAGAGTCAGTTTTGGTTCAAGAGTTGAGTCCAAATTCAAGAACTGAAATTCACATTCTTTTTTCATCAATGGACTGTGACTATCCAAAATTGGTGATTCAATTTCTAGATCTATTGGTACGGAAATAAATGTTGGCTCAGAAAATTGGTCCAAATTGGGTAAGAATACCGGAGTCAACATAGATTCAAAGATGGGAACTGAATCACAAAGTTGGGGTTCGGGTTCACATTTATAATCAAGTTCAATCTCATTAAAATAAAAACTTTCCAATTCGCCAATGGTTGATATTGGTCAAGTTCAAGGTTTTGTTGTGAAATTGAATCTTGGTCAAAGTCTTTAAGGTACCATGCTTCTTGATTTTCATCAATAAGGCTAGAAGTGTCTGGAATAGTCAAAGATTGGGTAGGGAGAGTTTCCTTATTCCTATGCATGCTTTTTAATCGACTAAGTCTTGCTTCTATCATATCGAGTGGATCACTTTGGAATTGAATCATGAATTCCATACTCTTTTCTAAGTCGGTATGTTCTTCTTGAAAAATAGAGTAAAGATCTTTGATTTGAAAATTTTGACGGGATTTTCAGTCTTCTAAAATTTGAATTCATCGCTCAAGCTCGTCTAAGGATTCCGTCCTCTTTTCCCAGTCAATTGATTCTTCTAATGGTTGTTCAGGAGAAGGAGTATAGGAAGCTGGATGTTAGTAGGGTGGTTGACAATATGACTTTGGGGAGTTATATCCCCATTGACTCTGTGAAGAGTAGTGATGATAATTTTAGTCTTATTCATAGTATTGGAACTGGGGCATATATTGATTCGGATAAGACCAATCCGGCACGCTAGGTTGGTTAAAGTTATGATATGCCGGGTTGGTAATATTTGAAAAAGAGGTCGGGCTGTAACATGGATTACAATTAAAATTAGAAAAATTATTGTTATAAGTCATATCACACAAGAATTATCAAAATCAAACAAAGAAAAACAAACAAATAAACAAAAAAAAGAAAAAAAATCTAATCTAAGTTAGGGTAAACCTTAGACCTAAACGACTTCTAACTGGTTAGACTGTCCACGGGGGGTATATTGCAGAATCTGACCACAAGTTAATCAGCCAGGTAGGGGCAAGAACAGTGGGAGGTATCCGCGCCGAAGCAACGGGCCTAATTATGCCAAATCACCAACCTTTGGGGTTTCGTCCCTCACTCTCCAACCTTAAACACCGATTTGACAAGAGTCAAATTCTAATCAACTTCCCCCTTAGATCAGTCTCCTATATGAGTCTGAGATATCCCTAAGGCCGACGTCTACTCAGTTTTAGTTAGGCTTGGGTTAGTGTGTGAGGAGATTGTTTGTGGGCTAAGGGAGTGTAATGACTTTCCCTACCTTATCTTGTTTATAGGACAAGCCCTTAAATCAATTTAGTGCAATGTGTACATGAAAAGCAACACTTAAGCAATGTAAACAATCCAAAAGTGTTCCTATACTACATGCTATGCACATGTACCTTTGCTCCAGCACTCTTCAACAATAATGTAAAATGTAAACGAATTAGACACGTGCCTAAATGCAAGTCTAAACTATTATTAGCATTTAACAAATATCATTTTACTATTGAGGTTAGAAAGTATGTACAGTGAGACAAACAAGGAAATAAATAGCTACAAAAATTTAGTTTTGTAATTTAGCCACCTGCAAAAATATAAGTTAATAGTTCACTCAGATTCCCACTGAAATGTAGCAAATCTGAGGGCTTCTGGGCTCTGCTTTCTTGAGCAGAGTCTAGGGCCACTTATATGTCCACTGTAGCAAAAATTTCCTTGATATTTATCACTACACACAAAAAATAAAGAAGAAAGTTAATCAAAAATGTAAAATTAAAAAGAGAATTACTTACCGTCCCTTCCCGGCAACGGCGCCAAAATTTGATTGAGGTTTTACCTGCACACAAGAATACAGAATTTCAAGACTTAAGAATAAAGAGTGCAAGGTACTCAATACTACCGCTATAGCAAGTGGCTATGCGGGTCGTGATCCACAAGGAGGGACTAGCGATGGAAGCTTTTTTGCAAGTTCTTTTTTGAGTTACAATCAATGGTTAAAGATTTTTTTTAGTTCTTTAAAAGAAAAAGAAAATAGGTTAAAGTTAAGTTAAGAAGAAAGTGATAGATTAAGAAGGTGGAGAAAATGGAAAATAGATTTATACAAAGAAATTAAAAAGAGTGATAAAAGAGTTGGGAGATTATGGTATTGGTAATCTAAACTAAAAGTTAAAAGAAAAGAAACTAAAAATTACTTACCTCTTCGGTACTCATATACCTTGGATCCGTAGCTACGACTTAACTAGTCTTTTAAGGCGATCAAGTATGGCGTGTAGGATCTTCCTCATTCCCAAACTACACTATGAATAAAAAGGCAAGCTAAACTAATAAAAGAATGGTTGTTCATCACCAAGGGCCATCAAGAGCACTTGCAATGACGAAGCAGTCTCGAGCCTATCGGATTCACTTGGATTGCAACTCATCAGAAGAGAGTAAACGAAAACAAGAGCAAAAAGAAAAAGAAACTACGATTCGATTCAAAAAACAATGAAAGAAAAGACTAACTTACACTGGTGTCACCCTCAGTACAAACTTGCTCTCATTCCTTCATGAAACTCGTCTCTCTTCTCAGTTACATAAAGAAAAGTAAAATTACATAAAAGAAAAAATAAAAACCTACACTAAAAATAATGAAAAATTGGTATAAAATCTATCTCTACTTCATCGTTCTCTGTAATCTCTGAAAACCCAGTATTTATAGGAAAAAATTCAACGGGGAGAAGCGTACGAAGATAGGGGAGAAAATGCTCCCTTAACTGATCCAACCAAGCCCCGAAAATGCGGCTTTGGCCGCGTTTTCGTGGCCTGGGTGGGGCACACGTCTCTGGTTTCTTGATTTCCTTTTATCTTTAGCTGGATTTTCAGTTTGGGGAATTTTGATGAAACCTCCTTTTATCTTCAGCTTTAACCAATTGATTTGTAGAGATTTGTTTTAACTGGTTTCAACCAATTTTATCTTCTCTGATTTGCACTGATCTGCCCTGATTTTCTAATTTTTAATTAATTCTGAATTAAATCAGAATTTTGATGGGCTTTTGGGCTCGTTTCTCGTCCCTCTCCTTTAGCAATGGGCCTGCATATAAATTAGACAATATATAAGATTAAAAATAGAGTTTATTATATAATAAGTATGAGAATGTGATAATAAATATGCAGAATCAGCGACCGATAAGTTAGGTAATCAAGACCATCATAGATTCAAGTTGTGGTTGATGGTATGTGAAAGCAAAGTAAATGGTTGGCTTGTGAAAATGTAAAGTGAAAATGAAATGTGAAGGAAGTAGTTATGAAGAGGTAGAAAATAAGTTGTGAAAAAGAAATAAAATGGTTTAGAAAAAACATTAAAATGAAAGAAGTGTTCTTAAAGAAAAATTGGAAAATGAAACTAGTTTTTAAAAGGAAGCTTTGATGAGAAGAACTAAGAAAGCAAAGTTTGAAAAGAGAGAGAGAAGTAGAATTTTTTTTTTTAGATAGTGAAAATGCATGGCTAACCTCGTACTAATTGATCCAACTAACCGCTAACTTTCTTTATGATAGAGCCTCACAGTGCATCCTTGGCCTTCAACATTCTTGTGCTATAAGAACCTGCCATGTGGATAATGAATGAAAGTTCTTCCCCCATCACCTTGCGTTACCCGACAAAAACTCGAATGTCACCCCATCAAGATCCATCTTAAGATGAGAATGTGGTGAATTATGAGTGCACGATTGGTATCGGCAAGGATGAATAGGTAGTCTCTAACTCTCCAAACAAAATAAGGTTAGTAGATCACTAAATCATCTAGAACACATAGTTAAACATGAAATATGAGAATTAGCTTGTATGTTAGTGTGTTAGAGTTAGAACCCTTTATCGTTAGCCATCCATAACTCTTGCATGCACAAGGCTCATTGTGAGGCTTATTGATTCATGTGGATTATCAATCAAATAATTAGAGGTTAGTGGAGTAGTAGTTAGTTAGTCGTGCAAGTAGAGAAGTTAGCTACTCACAGAAAGAAAGAGCAAGAAAGTAGACATTCTACACTATAAGCAAGGAAGAAGAAAGAGTAAGTAAAAGCAATGAAAATAGAGGTAAAATATGAAACAATCTTGTATTAATGTATCTCTAATCCAATACAGAATTTTCACTCTCTCTCACTCTAATTTTCTGGACTAAATAAAAGAAAAAATTACAAGAGATTACTAAAGAAATCCTATAGAATGCCCGAAACAAAATGCTCTCTCTGTGTAATCTTGCACTGAGGCCCAAGGGGTCTATTTATAGGCACAAAACCATAGGCACGCTCAATCATAGCCGTTGATGAAAACATTGTGCCAACAGTCTTGTTACTGCCGTGAAAATGCGGTAAACGTGTTTTCGCGGCTGTACTGTGGCCGTTATGCTAGTACGAGCTCTGGCAGCCTGACTCCTTTTACGTGTCCTTTAGAAGCTTCTCATTCTCCATGAATATTCTCTGATTTGTTAAAGAAGTGGGTTTCATTGATTGGGCTTTAAATAATCTTCAAATAATCCCAATTTAATTAGAATTTTGGGCCTTCTTCTTCCTTTGGGTCATGAACCTAAAAATAGAGAGAAAGTCCATTAAAAACCAGATTTTTATTAATAATAAATGAAAATTGTGATATAAATGATGTACAAATAAGTACAAATCACTTGTTTACCTTGAATCCTTCGCGATGACTTACCTTATCTTTGAAGACAGATAGAGCATGGTCTATAAGATCTTCCCCATTCCCGATCTACAATATGAATTAAGGAGCAAGCTAAACTAAAAAGGAACAGTTATCCATCACTATAAGGCATCAATGGCACTTGCAATGGCAAGGCAGTTTTGAATCACTTGGATTTACAAGCACTTAGAGGGAAGCAAACTAAAATAAAAGTAAAGAAGAAAAGAAAACTTAGAATCGATTCAAGTAAAAATTGAAGAAAAGAAGACTTACTTACATGGTATCACCCTCAGTACAAGCTTTACTCTCATTCCTCCATGAAACTCTCCTCTCCTCTCAATTGCATAAAAAAATGAAAATTACATAAAAAACTAAAATCCTAAGTTACAGACTAAAGTACATCCTAGCATATCCTCTCTGCTAAATCACTTCCTTTGGCCTCAGAATTTGCAGTTATTTATAGTGAAAACACAACGGGAGAGAGCGTTTAAAGATGGGAGAGCAAACACTCCCCTTATCTCAATAATAATGCAGCGGATTCGTGGAAAAATCTGTGGATCCGCAGCAGTTTTGTGGCCAGATACCCAGATCCGGGGGGTTCAGGTCCCTGGTTTGATGTTTCATCCGTTTATCTATCTGGTTTCTCGATTTGAGCTAAGAATTTAACGATATCAGTATTAATCTTCAGCTAACCAAAATGTATTCATCAAAATTCGAATTTAACCAGTTTTCATTTGGTGTTATCTCCCTAATCTGCTCTGATCTTCAGCTGAACATTTGCCCTCATCCTTGATTTTGATTTATTCTGAATTTCAATGAGCTTTCGGGCTCATTTTCTCTTCTTTTTCATTTAATAAAGGCCCTGCAAATAACTAGATAAAAAGATAATTAAATAATAGAGTTCATTAAATAAAAAGGGAATGTGACAATAAATATACAATATTGGCGACCGATCACGCTGGATATCTTAATGTCATAGATGGGTATAATAATGTTAACTGGGTCACTTACTCTCACAGTGTTAAGTCTACTACCGGATATGTTTTCATATTCGGTAGTGCTACTGTTTCATGAAAATCCTACAAACAAGTAGTAATTTCAAGGTGCACCATGGAGTCTGAGCTCATTGCTTAGGACATTACTTGTTTGGAAGCTGAATAGTTAAAGGATCTTTTGCTTGAATTCTATATCGTACCTAGACCTATACTTTCAATCTCAGTTCAATATTGATTCAAGATCCACTATTGAGATTCTAAAGCAAGAGAATGCTAATAAGAAAATGAACAGACATATTCAGATCAGACTCAAGTCTGTACAGAGTCTATTGGGCAAAGTTGTGATTTTGAACTTTGTAAAGTATGAGAAAAATCTTGCTGACCCGTTGACAAAGGGTCTTTCTAGGAGTGTGGTCCTAGAATCATCAAAGAAGATGGGGTTAAGTCCATAGTAGAGTTCACCGATAGCGGGAACCCAGCTTACTTGATCGGGAACTGATTTCATGAAAGAGGTTCAATATGGTAGCAATAAGCTGGACTTGTGATACTCATGTGGAGTATCGACCTGGATATGTTTATATCTTATATGCAAAATTGTAGCTGCTGCCTCTTCTTTATAGTGATGATGCTCTTATAATACAGCTAGATAAGGCTGAGTTAAACTCTTAATAAGTCTGACGCATGAAGTGTGGAGGGTACAAGGTCCGGCTGTAGTATCCTTGGAGGAGTTACCTACGTGAGAGAATCTATGATGGCTGCAGCTTATGGGGCAAGGCTGACCCCTAGAAACTTCTCATGAGTCAGTTATTGTGAGTATGGATTTTAACGCTCAATCCGCTCGCTCAGTAGATAGAGACTTGCTTTGTGTGTCTTTCATCAATATCTGGTTAAAGAGGTCTAATTCAAGACGTAGTCCATTACATCTCTTAGGTGGCAATGAAATTCACTAAGGGTAGATTCAAAGTGCAAGCTATCGACCCCGAATCTACAGTATGATGTTGCCTAAAACTTTACTCTTGATTTATAGTTTATGATCTGTTTATTTATTTCGTTTGTCTTTCCTGAAACTCAAGTTTTGGGGAGTTGTTGGATGTGTACTTGGTTTTGTAGGGAAAACCATGAGTTTCCTTCAATTTGCCTTTGTTTTAAGTCCCACATGGATGAAACAAAGAAGTTTGACTGGTATATATACCAACTTTTCTAAGCCTATTGTTATGAGTCTTAGGCTATAGACCACCTTTCCGCGCTCGTGACGAACCAAACAGGGTCAGGCTCGGGTCCGGGTGGCTCGTTCCAGGTGGCGCGCGTCCACAACCCTGTGGACACGAATGTTACTTCGATCAAGGGGTTCTTGGACCTGTTATATTTTGGAAATTATTTTTTGCTTTCGGAATTAGCTCGAGCTTTAGGGTGAAGTGACCCGTGGACCTGCACTCGAGTTGATTCCGAGCACTTGACCTCGAAACCATTCCCAAGTACTAGGACTTAGAGTGATCTCTGGATCAACCTGAGCACTTGAACTTCGGAGTCTTTCCCGAGCTCTTAGACTAGGAATATTCCCGAGCACCATCTCACTTTCTCGAGTACTTCACAGTTATAATTTGTAACATTTCTTGACCCGGTAAAAGTGGATTTGTGAACGTGTGGTCATTAATTGCAGCCAAGTTGAACGTGCACTTGATTTGTGCGGAGGCTGTTAGTAACAGGTAGTGCCTGTGCTTATAAATAGAATCACTCCGTTCATTCTTAGACTACAAGAAACTGAGATACACAGCTACATTCTTCTTTCTCCCACTGTTAAATTTATTTGACTTGTTCAATTTTTGGGCAACAATTTTCTGTCTGCGCAAGAGACTCTGCCTACTGTCCTAAGCCGAGCGCTGGTTATTCTGGGGAATTCTTTTACTGCTATTGGGTAAAGTTGAACCAACATCTAGGCAAAGAGACGGGCTTTTGATCCTTTAGGGGCAGAAACTACATGATTGTATTCCTCAGGACAGAAAATATATTTTATTTTAATTCTATTTTTAATTCTATAGTAGCATGCTAGGAAGCTAATTTAATTTGTTTTGTCAAGAAATTGATCCACATTTTTTTTGGAAATAGCACAGTTACAACCAACATCTCTTACATATAAGCTATAAAAATTTGCTTTAGAAAAGAAATTTTGAAAGAAAATTCCATAACATTCTTACTTTTCCTTCCAAATTTCTACATGCCATGCCCTATCATTTAAATTTGACTCTAGTTATGGAGCAATGTATTGAATTTTCCTACAGAAATGTCAGACAAGGTAACTAAACACAATTTGGCATATATAAATAACATTAACACATGCAATTAGGGGTGAGCATCAGTTGTTTCAGTTCGGTTTGCTGATTTTGACAAAATGAACTGAACTGAACAAGATATAGAACCGAATCAAATCGAATCGGACTGATTCAGCTCGGTTCAGTTTGGTTCAGTTAATTTAGTTGGTCATTCTATCATCTTAAATGTGCACATTGTCGTGACTAATTTCAATGACATGTCTTGTTTTCATGCATATGTGTATTTATTCACATGTGTTTATTTACTTCTGCATCATGTTGTTTTTCAATGAAAATTGCAGGGGGGACTTCCAAAAAGGTGAAGAAAAATTACAAGTAATAAAAGAAAAATTACAAGTAACTCTTTTGAGATTCTAGAAAAGTATACCGGTGAAAGTCTGGTCAGCGCGTGATCACTTTGTTCCATTGACGATGTGATCGATTGAGTCTTAAAGATTCTTTCTCGCTTGGTTTCAAAGATTCTTGAGAGAGGAAGATCTTAGGGTGTTGATACCCTGAGTTTAGAGAAGTAACTCTCTGAATTTCTTAGAAACAAGGGAATGTTAGCACTTTTCTCTCTCTTTCTGCCTCTTGATCTCTTGATCTTTAACTTGCTTATCAATCAAGTCCTGTCCCCTTGAGCTTATTCTAAGAATGAGCTATTTATAGGATTTTGCGGGGTGTAACTACCCCTAGAATTCAGCAAAGACTGATAACAGTCATTTAGTCTTGCGCCAGAGGCTATTTTGAGCTTCGCGCGAGGCTATAAAGCCTCATGCGAAGTTAGGTGTAATCCTTATGTGAGGCTACATAGGCTCACGCGAGCCTAAAACAGTCATTTGACCAGGTTGTCTCCACTTAATGTGGGACGAAGTGGGCGGGTGAAACCGCCCACTTAGAGTGGCATTAACCCCCCTAATGTAGTGGGGTTAGCCTATTAAAGACTAGGTCAAATGTTGACCTGGCAAACCCTCCCTTACGTAGTGCGAAAGGCTTCAAGTGAGGCTAAAATTAGCTTCGCGCGAAGCTAGCGCAACTCCTCAGGCGAAGCTACAAGAAAGCTTCAGGCGAAAGTAGAATTAGCTTACGGCAAAGCTAGTGTTAGCTTCATGCGAAGCTGAAGGTTAGTCTCAGGCGAAGCTCACAAGAGAAATTTCAAGCGAAGCTGTAATAAGCTTCAGGCGATGCTGCAATTAGCTTCAGTCGAAGCTGAGAGTTAGCTCTTTACAGAGCTGTGAAGAGCTTCAAGCAAAGCTATCTTCTTGAGTCCTGCTTAGGCCTCTTTACAGGTGGATGCTTGGCTTACTATTTGCTTCACTAGATCAGTAAGTTTCAAGTCATCATTTAGTCTCTGAGGATAAGTAGAACCTGTTGTCAGCTTGTCTGCGTCTTGTCTTTTGCAGATGTCAACAAGTTGGGACGTCATTCAGACCAGTTGAAGTGCTACTGGGGAGTTTATCTTTTTGGAGTGTCAACAAACCCTTCAAAGTTTTCATAAATCTGCAATGAGATGGTTCATATTTTAAAATACTTTGAATTGTTTTGATTGTTGCAAAAAAGACCATGAATATGTGGATCTTAGCTTCACCTATATGGTTGAACTCAGCTTTGCCTTCATGGCTGAACTTCAGTAGGTGAAACTACTTGAGCTCTAGCTTCACCTCTAGGCTGAAATAGCCTCGCCTTCGGGCTGAAATAGACTTGCCTCTGAAATAATCTCGCTTCTGGGCTTTTATAGATAATTCTGCTTACAAAGCGCAGTTGATTTGTCAGCGCCGCTTCAGTGCTAGCCTCGCATGTGCTATGAGGGAGGAGACTTCCTTTCCTGAGGCTAAGCACTCGAGTGCTTTAGCTTGCCTGCACTTCAAAATTTGAAGTGCCAGTGGCGAGGCTATGCCGTGAGGCCTATAAATAGGACCCCTACAGTCTTTCACAGAGAACTCACCTTCTCTTCTTTTAGCGAGGCTTCGACAGGGTTCTTCTTCTCTCCTCTTTCATTTTCAAACATACTAAGAATCTTACCCTCCTCATCTCGTCAACACGGCTCCATGGCGTCTTCTCATCATCCAGGCAAGGATGTGGAGGTCCCTGAGGCGACAGAAGCCTTCATTATGGTCGTTACTCGATCTATAGCTGGTGAGCTTTGGTGTTTCAGAGACCCCCACCAATCAATTGGTTATTTTTAGGGAGTTTATCTCCCTCAATTTTAGCTTTACCAGCTATTCTAGGGATTGAATTCTCTTGATCCTTGCATTTGGTGAATTTTGAGAATTTTAGATTTTCTGTACGCTTCTTGGCGAAACTAAGACTTGCCTAAATTAGGCAAAGTTATTTTTCAGGCGAGCTAAACTTGCCATTTAGGGAAGGATAGGCCTTGGCCTTTTTAAGGCCTAGCTAGTCTTGTCGCGGGGCTACGACTTGGCCCATTTAGGGCCAGTCTAGCCTTGCCATATAGGCGAGGCTATGACTTGGCCTTTTCAAGGCCAATCTAGCCTTGCCATATAGGCGAGGCTCTGACTTGGCCTTTTTAAGGCAGTCGATTGGCCTTTTTAAGGCCAGTCTAGCCTTGCCGTATAGGCGAGGCTCTGACTTGGCCCTTTTCAAGGCCAGTCTAGCCTTTCCGTATAGGCGAGGCTCTGACTTGGCCTTTCTCTCTGTTCCATACAAGCAAAGGTTCATGTACTTTTATTTTCTTCGATTTGTTAACAAGCTTGTCTTTTGCTTTTTTGTAGTACACTATGAGCCAGGACCTTTGAATAGCTAGTTTGGGATAGTCAGAGGGATGGATGGGAACGTGTGTTTTCAGTTTTAAGGCCAGGCCTCACTTTTCAGCGACAATAGTTCACCAGAAAGGGATGCTTTACTTCTTACGGCTGATGAGTGTATTACCTGAAGCATATTGACCACCGTCCTGCTCGAAAATCATAACCGTATGATGTATAGAAAACCATATTCATGTTCTAGCATGTAGCATTGGACACAGACCAGCAGCTACTTACTGGGAAGGCTAATGGATCTTTAATGTGAAAGACAAGAAGTGCTATCTTCCGTCAAGCAGGAGACACTTCCTCTCTCATACTTCCAGTCGGTAAAGGTGCCGTGAAAAATGAGATGGTCGGTGACTCGATCGACTGATTCTATTCATGTTGGAATCTTGATGTTGAATGGCTATAACCGTTGTGGGTCACGTAGGGCCGTACTAGGTATGCATGCTGGGAGGATAGGACAGGACCTTCCAATAGGAGAAAACCCAGCGATGGCCCAAACTTTCCTGAACCAGTTCATTAAGGTCTACGACAACTGTCCGGTGAGGGACTTCAGGGCTCTAGGTTGGGTATATTCTGCTCAAAAGTCATGGTGGAGGAACTTGGCGCTTTATGTCTTAGAACACTTTGTGGCAGAGTTAATGAAGATTGGACTTCATGAAGCAGTTAGGGCCACCTGCTATGGAATTAAAATCAGTGTGCCTAACTTCTTTGTCATCTTCAAGCTGTATTGTCTAGTCTCAGGGACCTTTTCACCCTTGTTTGTAAATTAGGACTGGCGTTGCATGAGTTGTGGGAGATATCCAACCTCCCAATAGGCTCGATGCCATATGAGGAGTATTTTCCCTACACAATGGAGCTGGAGCAGATAAAGAAGGACGACCCGGAGATGTTCGAAATATATCGGGAATTGATGTGTCATTTTACATCTACATGGACATCTATAACACTCACGGGAATGCGAACAAGGTAAATGTTTGGGCAGATTATTTATTCCCAATTTTGGACGGTGCCCCAGAAAATGTTCAATCCCCGATTTCAGATGATGATATCTACCAGAAGATGATATCCAGTGCTTATGAAGATGTTATCCTAGAAGCGGATGACTGGATCTATGTAAAGGGTGATAGGTTTAAGAGCTTTCATCGTCAGGCGAAACACCGTATATCTCGAAAAGCTCTCCTCGCCGGCTTTCTGTCAGCTTGGTTGAAGAAATATGTCATTCCATCTCCTCCACATGACAGAATCTTGTCATGGGTGCTTCCCTGTTGTCTAGCTTCTCACACTAAACCTCTTGGGTTGCTTCTTGCCATGATCTGCGACATCCAACATGGTCTCCAGGTACTATCAGAAACTTTTTGTAGACCACCGGCTACAAAGAGAGGGAAGGGGAAAGTGCTACCTCATGACAGACCCTGCCCCAGAGTGGAAATGCCCTACACATATCTGATGGCGTGGTTCACGTTACACTTTCTCGTCATTATCCAACCCAGAGAAGTGCCACCGAAGGTGTATGCTTTGCGCATCTTCATCGTTTTGAGGGGTCATAATGGCTGCGGACCTATATAGCCGGGATGCAGAAACTAGTGCATCGTTATGACTCATACAATCTCTACAAATGCTTCCCCTCCATTCCCAGTGCTGGATATAGTGAGGAATTCCAAGATGCGGGGGAAAGAAGATCTTCACTTGGACAGGGCGTATTTAAGTGGCTGGTTAGTATCCGAGTATCTTACTTAGTGTACTGGTGTGGAGATATCTGTTATCTGGAACTATATGTCCCCAGCCGCTTCGCTCGTCAGTTTGGATATGACCAGCTTTACATTGGCAATCCTAACCTCCGTCTGGCATTTATGGGGAGTTTGATAGATGGAGCCAGAGCAAGGAGACACTTCATTGTCGGTTGCACCGAGGCCCGTTTTGTATGCCATACTTAACCCCTAACTTATTGACGTCGCTAGGGTTTTATCAATTATACCGAACCCCCAACTCCAACTTTTCAGAGTTCAACATCGACTCAACTGGGACCAAGCTTATCTTCAAGCAGTTGAAGCAGAAGACGACAGAATAAGGTCAGGGGAAGCGAGTTAGGGTTCCAGGTCTGCCAGAGTTCTTAGCTGAAGCTAGAAGCAAAGCTTCAGATGCTGAGAGTCCTCATTTTGAGGATGTTGGTGGTGGAGAAGCTACTAGCGGAGCAAGTAAAGGTCCACTTGAAGAAAAGGAAGAGGAACAAGACCGCGACACGCACTTCAAGCGAAAGTGGAAGAAACCAAAGTCACAGGAGCCTGCTTCTAAAGAACCCACCTGGGAGGAGCCTACTCAAAAGAGCCTCATATGAAGCAAGTGGTAAAGAGGACTCGTCGAGATGCTCGACAAGCTTCTACTGTGGCAGTGAGTGAATCTGTAGCAGAAGTTCCTCCTCCATTAATTATTAGGTTGCCTGATCGGAAAGAGACTCTGAAGGAGCCTGCTCAAGTCCCTGGTAAGCTTGATTCTCTTTGTACCATTTTCTTTATCCTATCTCACTTCCATGATTAATTGTTTTGAATCTTAATCTCGGATGCAGGTTAGGAAATTCAGGGTGAAGGAGAGGAAACATTTGACGATCTCTTCACCTACAAGGAGGGGGATGAGGCAACATATTTTGTATATAAAGGCCCTGAGGATTAAGAATTAGATGTTAAGCCTTCTGGTGGGGCTGCCACAACTTTGAAGAAGGGTCAGGTTTCCCCTCAGGGATTTAAATATAAATACATGGGGATTCTGGAAATCCCTGAAGAAAGACGACCAATCCCTGAGCCAACTACCGATGAACCAGCTATTGGGGAGGCTTTTACTGAAACTATCGCTGCTGCACCTACAATACCTCTTGAAATTGCATTGGAGGACATGTCAAATAGCAAGGTGGATTCCCCTGTGATCCCTACCATCGAGGTATCTTCGGCTGAAACTATTGCTGCTGGGTTCACCTCCCACATGGAGACTATTCCTGCTACGACGTTTAGCACTGGGGTGACTACTATTGCCACCTCAGCTCCTCTAGGTAATGATCGTAAGAATTTAGTAGTCAATTTTGTTCATATATCGTATTTTTTTCTTAACTCCAAAGTTTCTTCACAGTCATTTCTACTACAGGACCATCTCAAGAGGAGGCTACTGCTCCTATCATATTGGACATTTGTGGATCGACGTTCTTTATCGTAGTATCATTCAATGTCGACCTTTTTCACTGGTGATTTGACGATGACCGATGAGGCAGCGTCTGCGCTTTCTACCATACCAACCTCAGAGCAGAGTTGGCTTCACCTTGAGTCCACCAGCGAGCCAGTTTTCACTCCTACCACATCTCCAATTCCGGCTGCTACTGGCTTAAAAGTAATTAACAGCCCAGACTCTTCAACATTGGTTATCGAGTCGGATCCCATGATTACAAGTCCTACTTATCGGTAGCCAGCACGCTTGTTTCTATGAAGATTCCTCCTCAGCTGCTACCTATTTCCTTAGTTGCACTGACGACCACCTGCGACGCCTTCAACTATCGTGACCACTAAACTCTCAAAGACCCCTCCTTCAAGGCTTACTCACTCGCTTAGAGTGATAGAAGTGGAAAAGGAGTTCGTAGCGGAGATGATTAACACCTTCTACAAGTATCTAAAAAGATGTATCTCTTTAGTGTTGAAGGGTTCAACTAGTCTTTTTGAGTTCCTAAAGTTGGTCCTTACGCGAAACATAGAGACAATCAGATATTTTGGGGGACCAATCAAACTGCCTCCTGGAATTAATAGTGAGGATCTCGAGCAAGATGTGAGCAGTGGTGTCGCTTGAATAGCTCGGATCTGACCCCATTTGTTGCAAAGGAGGTCAAACATCTCTTGAGCATATGCAAAAGACTTACGTAGAGACGCAACAGGCACTGAAAGCAGAGTCTCAGGAGTTGAAATCTTTGGAGGCTGAGAAGATCAAGATCGCTGATGCAATTGATACTTCTAACAATGCACTTGCTGATGCTAATGAACTGCTTGAGAAGGCTGAGGCAATGACAAAGAGGGCAGACTTTCTTATATCCAAAGCTGAGCTGGTGCCCGTAGAGGAGACTGCTCGAGTAGAACAGCTAAGTGCCCAGAGCGATCAAGTTCTCTAGCTAGAGGTTGAGAAGAAGCCAGTGATAGAGGAAGCTTAGGCTCGTTTGGCTTAGCTTGCGGCTGTCAACCATAAAGATCTGAAGTCGTAGGCCCTTGCTAGGGCTGAGGAGAATAGAAAATAAAAAACTGTCTTCTCTTAAGAGTAAACTCATATCATACGAAAGGGCAGTTTAATGTATCTCGCCTTTTTGAATCAATAAAATTTTGCCTTTGACTCATTTGCCCTTCTCCTTGTCTTCTTCTGTGTTTGCTCATGTAATTACCCGTAGGTAATATAAGTCTCTCTTAGAGGAGAACTTAGCATGTAAGTTCTTTTGAATAAACTAAAAAGGGTGAAAATTCACCAAGTTAAATTTCCAAAGAAATAACAAATGTAACTGAAATTATTCAGAGGTTAAAAACATGATAAAATCAGTCAAATATAAGAATCTAATGGGGATTAAAGAAGGTAGATTTAGGAATCTGTTAGGAGTCACTAAGTCCAAAAAGATTAAGTCTAGAGATCTGTCAGTTTAGAGGTGACAAATTGGACATAACTGATTAGGAATCGTCAGACATGTGATTTTGTCATTCAGAGGTGACAGATTGGACATAACAACAAAGTGTTGGCCCAAAGGCCCATCACTCTAGTTTTGATAATGATTAACTCATGTAGTTATAGTACTAATGATCTTGTGTTTATTTAGTCTTAGATATTTGATCAAGATCTTAGTAGGTGTTTAGCTTCAACAAAAGATTCGAAGTCAAGTTTTGAAGCTAGCACATGTTGATTCAAGAGCTCGCACATCAAGATCGCATCAAGTACTCAAGAGGAGTCTAGCTCATGGATCAAGGTTTGGACAAGTCAAGAAGGAGAAGAAGATTTTCAAGAAAAGGTTTTCAAGACTTGAGTCTAGTTTTATAAGTGTTAAGATTTTGTATTTTAGATAAAATCTAAAGGATAGATTAGTTGTGGATTGCTCAAGCTCATAAACATACACATACAAAATTTTATGTGTTTTCTTAAAATAATTTTAGTTTTGAAAATACCGTTTTGGTTTTGAGCTTCAAAATATATATCTTTATGTTTCATGAATAGAGTTGATCAAAATGAGTTTATATGGTTTATATATTTTGAATTTCATCCATACACATTGTTGGTTCAAATGTTTAGAAAAACTTATTTGATGTTTCTATATCATGTGTTTAAGTTTTGTATTTATCAAAACTTATTTTAGAGCTTATTGTTAAAAACATAGATATTTCATCTCATACGTGTATTGGATCATATCCATACACATTAAGCTTCAAAAGTGTTTAAAATATCTTGTTTTTGTATTTGGGAAAGTTTTGGAAAAATCGTTTTTCAATTTGGAGATTGATTTTGAAAAATACGGATTTTTGTTTAAGGCAAAAATTCTATATCACAAAAATAGTTCAAAACGTTTGTAATATGTGTTGATTTTTGATCACACACATTTGTACTTCAAAGTATGTTAATGAACTTATTTTTGTGAAATTTATGTGATTTTTTGGGATTTTATTAAAGTTAAAAGATCAAGTTTTAATCCCCAGAAGTTTCAGACCTGGCCTTCTGCCGGTCGACCGGCTGGTCGATCGAACAGAAGTCGGTCGACCGGGCGGTCGATTGATATGCACAGAACGTACACAGCCAATTTGGCTTATGGGCCGATCGACCGGTCGACCGGGGCCTTACCGGGCGGTCGACCGCTAAGGCCCCGGTCGACCGGTAGATCAAAGCCCAGGCACGGTTGACCGGCGGTCGACCGGTAGATCAAAGCCCAGGCACGGTCGACCGGGCGGTCGACCGGCTAGCTGCACCGGTCAAAAATATGACCGTTTGCCAGTCGACCGGCCGGTCAACCGACAGCAGGATTTGCTGCTGACTTTGACCCTAACGGCTAGTTTTTGATCCCCTATAAATGGGGTTCCCTTGGCCTGTTTTACATAAGATTTTTAGAGTGTTTTAAAGCCAGTTTTTCCTACCTCTCTTAGGGTTTTCTCCACTTGTTTGGGGCTAATACTTCCATATCAAAAGGAGAGTTTTCAAGATTGTTTTACAAAAGAGATTTTTGAGTTTTTCTCTACTACTCTATCTTGTTTTCTCACATATACTTGAGCTTTCCATTGATATATCAATCCTATAGGAGCTTTGTTGTGAGAGTGTTTTTATGTGATAAAAGTGTTGAGATCACCAAGTGTTCATCTTTGTATTTGAGGAGGCGAACTTGCGGGTTGTGTGGTTTCGAGTTCTTGTGGAGCGTGGTGTAGGGGTGTGGTCTCGGCAAGCTAGTGTACTTGCGTGTGTTGATCTTGCGGGAACATGTGAGGGGATTAGTGAGTTCAAGAGTTTTAGTGTGAACTCGTTGTAGGTGTTGCGACATCGAGTGATCCAGTGGGATCGATTCTAGTGAAAATCCTTCATAGTGCTGAAGGCGGGGACGTAGAGCAAGGGTGCTCGAACCTCGAAACAAATCTCCCGTGTTTATAATTGCTCTCTCTCTTTCTCACTTGTGTTTACATATCTTGCAAGCTTATATTGTTTATCTTTTTTATATGCTTGATATACTTGTGCTCAATTGATATATGCTTGGGATTGTTTGCTCGCACTTGTACTCAACCAAGAGAGCCATAGTGGCACTTTAACTCTTAATCTAGAGGAATCCAGAGGAGATAGTCCAGAGCCCTTCACCGGAATTCGACTACACTCTTGTGTTATACTTTGTGTGTTTAGCTTAATAGCTTTAGTTTGCATAAATAGTTTTAATTCTGCATCATTAGTATTAGAATAGCTAGTACACCTATTCACCCCCTCTAGGTGTATTTTCAATTGGTATCAGAGCTTGGTGCTCTTGATTTGGGTCTAACAACCTAGAGTTAAAGATTCTCATTTTAGCTAATCACAATATTTATACACACACATATGGATTTCATGACACCTATGTTTGACATTCTTAACATCCAAACTTGGAAAGTTAAGATGTTCATGTACCTCAAAGCCCTAGTTATTCATGTTTATTTGGCCACTATTAAAGATTCATATTGTTTAAATGGCAAATATCTAGAGGCTAATGCAAAATCCATCCATGCATTAAAGAGTACCCTAAAGGTGATTACTTATGTAGGGTTTGAAATCACCTAGAGGGGGGTGAATAGGTGATAATGCTAATCTAATGAACTTAATGCAGAATTTAAAGCTAATTGCAATTACACAAGATGCAAGCAACAATTGATGCACACACAACCAAGCCAAGCATATAAGTATGAATGATCAATGAGAAATGATGCAAGGTACAAAGTAAAGAGAGAGAGAGATAGAGTAAGAGTCAAGGGATCAAGCGCAAACAACAAGATATGTTTCGAGGTTCGAGCACCCAGCTCTACATCCCCGCCTTCACACAGAAGGATTTCAACTCCACTAGCTTGTCCACAAAGGACTCCCACAAAGGGAACCTCCACCGAGGATTTGGGGCAATAACAATTACAAGGAGTACCCAACTCCTCTCTTTACAAACACAACCTCCTCCTTGAGGCACAACACCAAGCCAACAAACAATCACCTCACAACTTGAGGGATTAGCACAAATCTTACACAAGGATCACCTCACCACTTGAGGGATACAACCCAAATGCACAACCTCCTCAACACAATGAGGGAAAGGCACAAAGCCAAGCAAAGATTGGGTTTACAACTTGGTGGTCTAACAAACAACCACAAACAATTTCTTTCCCACACAAAGATCCTATAGAATGAGATAGTAGATGTAGCTCAAGTGTGGAGAAAATAAAGTGTTCAAAACAAAGAAAAATCACTTGGGAAATCACCACAAAGATATAGAATGAATGAACCAAAATCAATTCCCAAAAGACTATTTTTCTTTGAAATAATGAAACACTTTAAAACAATAAGATTGATCTTTTTAGCACAATGAAACTCTTTTTAAAACTTGTTTAAACACTAGAGAAAGCTCAGAAATTTCGTCCAAAAAATTCTTAGTGAAAACTGGCCATTAATGGGGTATTTATAGCCCCTAGAAAAATATAGCCGTTGGCAGCAAATTCTGCCAAAAATGAACTAACGGTCGACCGGTCGGTCGACCGTCCAACGGTCATATTTGACCGCTGGCAGCTACCGGTCGACCGCCCAGATACAGAGAGCAGACTTCTCTGTTCCGGTCGACGCCCAGATACAGAGAGCAAAGCTCTCTGGTCCGGTCGACCGGTCGGTCGACCGGCCCACTGTACTGCCAGACGTGCACAGCTCTGTGCACGTCGGTCGACCGGCCCTTGGTTCGGTCGACCGAGCGGTCGACCGACCTGGCCTGTCAGCCAGTTCTGGGTCAGAAACTGGGTAAGAAAAACAGTTAAAATATTTCTAAAAATTCTTGTAAATCTTGTAAAAATCCCCAAAAATAGTTTTAACATTTTGCATTGATAATAAACATGTGATAAAAATTTCAACTCAATTATCATGCAATTTGAACTATTTTTGTGTCTTATCATTTTTCCCAAAAACCAAAAAATGTATTTTACAAAACATGTATTTTTCAATAGGAAATCTGATTTTTCCTAAAACTCATTGAAAAACAAAACATGATATTTAAAACACTATTAAGCATGTTGCATATGGACATAGGTCCAATATACAAGAAACAAATATATATCATAGTTTTTGTCTTTAATTCCAAAATTAAGTTTTGTTAAAACACAAAACTTAAAACACATGAATAGGTATATCAAAGTAAGTTTGTCTAAGTAGTTAAAGCATGCATGTATATAGAACAAATCTAATATATATTAAACCATGTAAACTTATTTTGATATAATATCTATTCTTGCAAACCAAGATCGGTTAAACCAAAAACTGAAACCAAAACATGAAACGTGTGTGTTTGTGAACTTGAGCATATCATACTATTCTAATCTTTACAAATGGATCTAAACACAAAACTAAACAAGGTACCGATGTCTTCTTGTAGAGCGCCGTCTCCAAGCCGACTCGATCCAAAATGTGATTCACGAGCTTGACTCCGAGTGCTATATATGATCTTTGACGCTCGGGCTCTTGAATCACCATGTGAGAGTTTCCAAAACATCTTGTTGAAGCTAATCACCAACTAATATCTTGATTAATAATCTGAAACTAAATAACACAGGATTATTAGTACACATAACTACATGAGTTAATCATCATCAAAACTAGAGTGGAAGGCCTCTGGGCCAACAATCTCCCCCTTTTTGATGATGACAAAACTCATGGAGTTATATATGCATGGATTAAAGTTAAGCTTCAAAGAAGCTCCCCCTTAACTCATGCATAGCAATAAACTTATTTTTTTTAATATTTATTTGCTCTTGATACCAAGTAAAAACATGCTCTCTTGATACCAATTAAATAAAACAAATACATGTTTAAAACAAGCTCTTGATACCAATTTGCAAAACAAACTAATGAAGCTCTTGATACCAAAAATAAACAAAAATAAACATGTTCTTTACAAAAATAAACATGTTCTTTAAATAATGTTTTGATACCAATTGAACTTTAATAAAAACACCAATTGAACTTTAATAAAAACATAAAACATGCATACAAAACATGCATATAAACTACAAACTCAAATTCTTCTCCCCCTTTTTGTCAATCATCAACAAAGGGGTAAAATCACAAAAACAAATTTTTCTCTCCCTTTTTAAGGAAACAATTATGATACCAATAAAAAAATGTTGTCAATGTAGTGCATAATGATATCAATTGAAATGAGTATTAAACAAAAACATTTTAAGGAATGCCTATATCAATTAATACCAATTGAAATAAAGGTAAAACAAGGCATTGAAACAAATGATACCAATGAAAGTGAAAATACATACTAATTGAAAACAAAAATCTTGATATCAATTGAAATTAAACATAACAAAATTTGAATTCCTAAACACAAATCTTGATACCAATTGTAAATGTTTTTCATTTTGAACATATGATACCAAATGGAAATAATCAATCATAAAGAATGGGAGTGGAAATCAAATGCTAATTGAAAGATGAAATACAAGTTTTCTCCCCCTTTATGAAATACCAAATGAAACAATGCATAGGCTTGAATATAGATACCAATTGAAAACTAGTCAATTGAAACAAAATTAAAACTCAAGCTTTAGCATAAACAAAAACACATATATATGTATGAAAAGGTAATACCAATTGAAATTGATACTCTTTGAAGTGCAAGCATACATATACAAAATATATATGAGTATACAAGAAATGTCAATATTGATACCAATTGAAAGAATTTCAATGATACCAATTGAAACAATAATAAGATCAAGTGTATATCTCATATTACCTATCCTCCCAATCATGGTTCAAGTTTTAAATGATTTTAATTTTAAAGCATACATGAACATGATCTCCCATCCATCCGCCCGTTGAAGGTAGGGGTTTTCAAAAAATAGATTTGAAAATAATGTATGTTTGAAAATCTCTACCATATGAAGAATATCGCAACTAGTTAAATGAAAAATTTTGTAAACTAGTACGAAATCCTTCAAGTAAGGAATAAAACAAGAATATGTTCCATAAAACAAATGTAAATCACATAATCACCAACACTCAAAATCTATGAAGCATATATCATACTCATGAAATCAAAATCATGAGAAACACGAATGATGTGAGTGTATAAGCATAATGTGAAAAACATAGTCATGGAGATAGGCAATCAAGCTCAATTGAAATTCCATAAAATATGAAAACACGAACTCATCAAAACTAAATTTTCATTAAAACAATTATACTTCAAGGCATATGTATGTTTTGACAAAACAAGAATATACATACATATCCCTAAACACAATTGAGTCCATAATAAAGATTTGCATGAAAAGCAAATGACTCAAGGGGTATACATGTATATCTTAAAGTTTGGCAAAATAGACATATACATGAAGTGAAAACACAGATCATAAAACATATCCAAAATGGGGAATACAAGTTAGAATGCATGAATCATCAAAACTAGACTATACTAGCACATCTAATGGGTACAAAAGAGCGTTCAAGCACAAACATATAATGATCTATTTGTGGCCCACTATATGTACAAGTATAAATCCTAGTTTTAATGAAAACTAACATCTAAACAAGTAATCAAATAATGAAGCATCAAAACAAAAATCATAAACATACATATAATCATTATGTATATGCATGTGCATTAGATCTAGGACATACATATTAGTTAGAAACAAAGTGAGAACACATAGATATAGATTCATATTAAACATGGGTGTCTCAATTAACTAAGCATGTATATCACTATTCTAATGAACATGGCATAAGCATAATGAACAATAAAACAAGACATGCTATAAATAGATGAATCATGAAAAGCATGTAAATATAAACGGGAGTTAGAGATTGATACCAAAACAGATGAAGGCACCTCTCTAGTTCTCCAAACCAATGGTGGTCCTCTCCACCAAACTCCCTTGAAATTGATGCATCCAAATTGTTTTCTTTAAGCACGGAACACATCCACTTCAAGGCACCAATTCTCTCACGTTATGCGAGAGCCCACACCTACATCAAAAATCAAAGGAGAGGTCTTTGGTACCCATTTTCTTTTGGGTCCATGGGGGTTAGTATCTTTTCTAACCCAAACAAAATTAGTTGCTAAATTTTCATCATGTAAGCGATCATAGCAAAATCTAGCAAGGTGGCCCTTACGACCACAATGTGTACAAATGTACACATGAGCATACATGTGATGGTGGTGACCGTGCGAAGCATGTGTATGCCGTGATGGGTGTGCATGCAAAGATGGAACTTATTTCTTACGAACTAAGGATTCCAAGCGTGTATGATCCAAAGCACATTGGCTCAAAGTGGAGCCCAAACAATCAACACTTTTCTTCAAAACATTTATATCATTTTCAATATAAGAAGATAAAGTGGAGCATGCAATAGATGTGCTAGGTGAAGCTACACTAGCATGGCAAACATGAGAATCTATATCAATTTTTAAGATTCATTTTTCTTTAAAACTAAATCCAATTCTTTTGTAATGAAGTCAATTCATTTTTCAAAGCAAGGTTATCTTTTAAAACAAAATCTAATTTAGAAGATAAAGCTTCATTGTTTTTCACAACATCATCACAATCATTTTTGCTTTTCAAAACATCAATCTCTTTTAGGACAAGGTCTAGTTGAGATCTTTGTGAGTCACGTTCACTAGTAATCTCTTCCTTCTCTTGCAAAATTGATTCAAAAGTTGAGCACAAATCCTTCATTTCTTCTTTTAATTCAAAATGTTTCTTTTTCAAGAGGTCATGTTTTTCCACAAAATTTTCAAGCTTAGAGGCAAGTTCTACATTTAAATTTTGAACTTCAAAACACCCATAGCAATATGAACTAGAGCTATCATCTAGTTGAGAATCCGATTGTACCTCAAGGGAGTCTTTCCCTTGGACCATGAGGCAATGCTCGTCGGACATGTCTCTCCTAGATCTCCTTATCTTGTAATAATCCTTGGAAGCTCGGGAGAAGTCAATATGCTCCAAACTGCAAAAGCCGAATCATAATGATCAAACACATGTAAAAGATCTTCATTAAGAGATGCTCTAAATGTTTTAAGTGCTAATGCATTTGCCTTTTTATGCTTGCTAGCATTAGGGTAGGATTCTTGAGTAGTGGCTTGATAAACTAGATGTCCTAGGCTTTTTAAATGACTACTCATCTTGGCCTTCCAAAAATCATGTCCAGAAAAATCAAACATAGGAGGGCTATCCATGAGTGCAAACTAAATGTGTGCAAATGAAAATGCAAATGAAGATTAGCAAACCAAGATCTCACTCCTAGGTGGTTAAACTAAATACCAGGAGCGTAGGCTCTGATACCAATTGAAATCACCTAGAGGGGGGGTGAATAGGTGATAATGCTAATCTAATGAACTTAATGCGGAATTTAAAAGGTAATTGCAATTACACAAGATGCAAGCAACAATTGATGCATCACAACCAAGCCAAGCATATAAGTATGAATGATCAATGAGAAATGATGCAAGGTACAAAGTAAAGAGAGAGAGAGAGATAGAGTAAGAGTCAAGGGATCAAGCGCAAACAACAAGATATGTTTCGAGGTTCGAGCACCCAGCTCTACATCCCCGCCTTCACACAGAAGGATTTCAACTCCACTAGCTTGTCCACAAAGGACTCCCACAAAGGGAACCTCCACCGAGGATTTGGGGCAATAACAATTACAAGGAGTACCCAACTCCTCTCTTTACAAACACAACCTCCTCCTTGAGGCACAACACCAAGCCAACAAACAATCACCTCACAACTTGAGGGATTAGCACAAATCTTACACAAGGATCACCTCACCACTTGAGGGATACAACCCAAATGCACAACCTCCTCAACATAATGAGGGAAAGGCACAAAGCCAAGCAAAGATTGGGTTTACAACTTGGTGGTCTAACAAACAACCACAAACAATTTCTTTCCCACACAAAGATCCTATAGAATGAGATAGTAGATGTAGCTCAAGTGTGGAGAAAACAAAGTGTTCAAAACTAAGAAAAATCACTTGGGAAATCACCACAAAGATATAGAATGAATGAACCAAAATTAATTCCCAAAAGACTATTTTTCTTTGAAATAATGAAACACTTTAAAACAATAAGATTGATCTTTTTAGCACAATGAAACTCTTTTTAAAACTTGTTTAAACACTAGAGAAAGCTCAGAAATTTCGTCCAAAAAATTCTTAGTGAAAACTGGCCATTAATGGGGTAATTATAGCCCCCAGAAAAATATAGCCGTTGGCAGCAAATTCTGCCAAAAATGAACTAACGGTCGACCAATCAGTCGACCGTCCAACGATCATATTTGACCGCTGGCAGCTACCGATCGACCGGCCGGTCGACCGCCCAGATACAGAGAGCAGACTTCTCTGTTCTGGTCGACCGCCCGGTCGACTGCCCAGATACAGAGAGCAAAGCTCTCTGGTCCGGTCGACCGGTCGGTCGACCGGCCCACTGTGTTGCCAGACGTGCACAGCTCTGTGCACGTCAGTCGACCTCTCGGTCGACCGGCCCTTGGTTCGGTCGACCTCTCGGTCGACCGACCTGGCCTGTCAGCCAGTTCTGGGTCAGAAACTGGGTCAGAAAAACAGTTAAAATATTTCTAAAAATTCTTGTAAATCTTGTAAAAATCCCCAAAAATAGTTTTAACATTTTACATTGATAAATAAACATGTGATAAAAATTTCAACTCAATTATCATGCAATTTGAACTATTTTTGTGTCTTATCATTTTTCCCAAAAACCAAAAACTGTATTTTACAAAACATGTATTTTTCAATAGGAAATCTGATTTTTCTTAAAAACTCTGAAATACAAAAACATGATATTTAAATACTATAAGCATGTTGCATATGGACATAGGTCCAATATACAAGAAACAAATATATATCATAGTTTTTGTCTTTAATTCCAAAATTAAGTTTTGTTAAAACACATGAATAGGTATATCAAAGTAAGTTTGTCTAAGTAGTTGAAGCATGCATGTATATAGAACAAATCTAATATACATTAAATCATGTAAACTTGTTTTGATATAATATCTATTCATGCAAACCAAGATCGGTTAAACCAAAAACCGAAAACCAAAACATGAAACGCGTGTGTTGTGAACTTGAGCATATCATACTATTCTAATCTTTACAAATGGATCTAAGCACAAAACTAAACAAGGTACCGATGTCTTCTTGTAGAGCGCCGTCTCCAAGCCGACTCGATCCAAAACGTGATTCACCGAGCTTGACTCCAACGAGTGCTATATATGATCTTTGACGCTCGGGCTCTTGAATCACCATGTGAGAGCTTCCAAAACATCTTGTTGAAGCTAATCACCAACTAATATCTTGATTAATGATCTGAAACTAAATAACACAAGATTATTAGTACACATAACTACATGAGTTAATCATCATCAAAACTAGAGTGGAAGGCCTCTGGGCCAACATGGTTGCTAACTTTGATTCGACTTTTGTAGTATGGAACACACTAGTCTCCCTTGATGAACAAAAGTAATACTATACGGGAAGTGACTCAGTTGATGGAAGTGATGCTTCCAACATATGCTAGATGGTCCAAGGGGATGACCCCCTTGAAGTAAATTCTGAATCCGAGCTAGAAGAAGATATTGACATGCCCTATAATGAGCTTGCATCCTTTTGTAAAAAACTTCTTGAAAAATATGAACTGTTGAAGAAAAAAAAAGATTCTTTAAAAATAAATTTGAATGTGTTTCAAAAGAAAACGAATTTTTGAAAAAGGAGAATATTTTCTTGTCTTCTAAATTAAATGACATTTGTGAAGAAAATAATTCTTTGAAAAATAAAATTATTTTGGTGGAAAAAGAAAAAGAAATTGTTTTGAAAGAAATAACTCCTTGAAAAGAAAAATTGTTTCAAAAGAAAAAGAAAACATTTCTAAAAAGAAAAAGATAGTTGATTCTCATTCTTGCCATACTAATAATGTTGCATCCTCTTTTGATAAAAATGAGATTCATGTTTTGAAAAGAGAATTGATTGTTTAAGCTCAAATTTGAGCATTGTGCATTTAAACATAATAAATTAGAATTTATGTTTTGCAAGAAATAAATTTCACACATGCATGTGCATCCTACATGGCATACACCTCATACACACCATGATCACACCCATTCTCATATGCATGGTAGAGTGTACAAATGTACACATTGTGGCCACAAAGGCCATCTTGTAAGATTTTGCTTTGATAGATTAAATCTATAAATTTTGCAAATAACAATGTTTGGGTTTCTTATAATACTAACCCCCGTGGACCCAAAAAGAAATGGGTACCAAAATCCCCACCATTTTATTTGATGTAGGTGCGGGCTCTCATAAAACGTGAGAGGTATGGTGCCTTGGTGGTGGTTCGTTTGAGCTAGATGGACATACCAAATTGATGCATCGCTATCAAGAAAGTTTGTTGGGAGGACCACTATAGTTTGGAGACTAAGAGAATAATTCACATAGTTGGTAACTATCTCTAACTCCTATTTTATTTACATGTTTTCATATAAATATTTTTAGCATGTTTGGTTTTGTACTTCATGTGGTGAATACTTGTTTAGATGTAGTTTTCATTAAAATTTGTGTTTAAACTTATACAAGTAGTGAGCTACACTTAATTATTATATGTTTGTGCTTCAATACTCATTTGTACTCATTACATGTACATGTATAACCTAGTTTTGATGATTCTTTTATTTACCGTTTCCCTATTTTTTTATATGTTTTGCTTCATGTATATATTATTTTTGTCTAAAACTAATAAATATACATGTATACCCGTGAGTCACTTTCCTTCATGCAAATTCTATTATGGACTCGTTTGTATTTGGGATATGTATGTATATTTTTAGTTTTTGATAGAACATACATATACCTTGAAGTTTGGTTAATTTTAATGAAAATAAATCTTTGATGATTTTCATAAAAGAATTTCATGTTGTCTTGAACATTATTTATTATTTTCATGAATATGATTTTCACATAATTCTTGTGCACTCATTTCTTTTTGTTTACTCATGACTTTATTTTCATGAGCTTTGTATGAGCTTTATAGATCTTGAGTGACAATTTTGTGTACTTAGCAATCCTTCATGAGATATATAATTTGGTTTCATGTTTTTGAAGGATCCTCAACTAGTTTTGTTTAAAAAAATTACTTTAAACTAGTTATTTATTCTTCATTTAGTAGTGTTTTCAATTTACAACTATCTTCCAATCTTATTTTGAAAACTTCTACCCTTTAAGGGAGGATGGTTGGGCGACCATGCCTTATATACCCTTATTGAATATCTTTATCTTGTGCATGAAAGGGTGGCAGTTATGAGCTATATACATGATCTTCATGATATTTCATATTTTTGTATACTCATATTGTTTCTTATATGTATGCTTTAAACTTCAATTAGTATCAATTTCAATGGTATTTCCATTTTCATACACACACACACACACACCACACACATATATATATATGAGATTGATTGTGCTTGTTTTACAATATTTACTTTCTTAAAGTACAAATTATGTTTATGTTAAGCTTGATTTTGTTCCAATGTTAATTGGTATCTATACAAGCTTATACAATGATTTCAATTAATATTTCAAATGGTATTTATTTGATATCAAAATATACTTCATGCTTCACCTTCAATTGGTATCAATATCTACTATTGGTATCTAAAAAGTTTTTTTTTAAGTGGTACCAACTCTTATTTGTCAATAACTATTTGATTTCATTGGTATCAAAATTTATTTTGTTAAGAAATTTCAAGATTTTGTTTTAAGAAATTTTAAAATTTTGTTTTAAGTATTATCAAAAATTTTGTTTTAAAAGTGGTTTTCTCAAATTTGTTTGATTTATATTGCCTATGTGCAAGGGGAGCTTAACATCTTCTCTATATATAGATTCATGTTGAGTGTATCTCACATTGAGGGGCTTGACCTTTCTTCTTTATGTGATACACGTGTGTAGGGGGTGTTGGCCCAAAGGCCTTCCACTCTAGTTTGATGATGATGATTAACTCATGTAGTTATGTGTACTAATAATTTGTGATTTTACTTTCAGATCATTAGTCAAGTTATTAGTAGGTGATTAGCTTCAACAAGATGATTTGGAAGCTACCCATATGTTGATTCAAGAGCCCAAGCGTCAAAGATCATATATAGCACTTGCTCGGTGGATCAAAGTGTTTTGGATCGAGTCGGCTTGGAGATTGCGCTCTACAAGAAGACATCGGTACCATAGTTTAGTTTTGGGTTTAGATCCTAATTGTAAAGATTAGAATAGTATGATAAGCTCAAGTTCACAACACACACGTATCATGTTTTGGTTTTCGGTTTTTGGTTTAACCGATCTTGGTTTGCATGAATAGATATTATATCAAAACAAGTTTACATGATTTAATGTATATTAGATTTGTTCTATATACATGCATGCTTCAACTCTTAGACAACTTACTTTGATATACCTATTTCATGAGTTTTAGGTTTTGTGTTTTAACAATACTTTATTTTGGAATTAAGGACAAAAACTATGATATGTATATGTTTCATGTATATTGGATTTCTATCCATATGCATCATGTTTCAAAATGTTTAAATATCATGTTTTTGTATTTGGATGAGTTTTAGACAAAATGTATTTTCTATTCAAGAATCTAAGTTTTAGAAAATACAAGGTTTGGTTTTTGTAAAATGAAAAGACATAAAAATAAGTTTTAATTGCTTGATATTTGAGTCAAAACTTTTATCACATGTTTATATATCAATGCAATTTGACAAAACTATTTTTGGGAATTTTTAGTAGTTTATAAGAATTTATTGGATATTTATTTCCCCAGATTTCTGACCTGTTTTGGTGTCTGCCAGGCTGGTCGGTCGACCGGTACGGTCGACCGCACCATGTAGCCGGTCGACCGTATGGGTCGACCGACGTGCACAGAAACGTGCACGCTGGCTACACCTTTAGCCGGTGACCGTGCCGGTCGACCGACTGAGAGCAGGTTTGCTCTCTGTTTGTTTGGGTTGACCGGGCGGTCAACCGCTAGCGCCAACGGGTCAAAAATTGACCGTTGGGCGGTCGACCGGGTGGTCGACCGGCAGGGTATTTCTGGCAGTTCTGCTGTCAACGGCTATTTTCTAGATTTTTCTATAAATACCCCATTTGCAAGAGTTTTTCTCTAAGAATTTTTGTGCGAATTTTTCCCTACTCTCTGGTGTTTTCAAAGCAATCAAAAGAAGTTTTTTGAACTTGAATTGAACAATCATTTTGGTGTTTTGCTAGGGTTGGGAAAATCAAAGAAAGGGCTTTTGGGAAAAGATTTTGATTGAACTTCTCTATCTTGGTTTCAGTTTTCCCTAAGGATTTTTCTTTGTGATTTTGATTTCCATTCCATTGGTTTTCTCCACACTTAAGCTACATCTACTATCTCATTCTATAGGATATTTGTGTGGGAGAAGAAATTGTTTGTGGTTGCTTGTTGAACCACCAAGTTGAAAACCCAATCTTTGTTTGGCTTTGTGCCTTGGGTTGTATCCCTCAAGTTGTGAGGTGATCCTTGTGTTTGCTTTGTGCTAATCCCTCAAGTTGTGAGGTGATTGTTTGTTGGTTTGGAGCTTGCCTCAAGAAGGAGGTTGTGGTTGTAAAGAGAGGAGTTGGGTACTCCTTGTGAGAGTTCTTTGTGGACTTGCTAGTGGATTAGAAATCCTTCGTGTGTCGAAGGCGGGGATGTAGAGCTGGGTGCTCGAACCTCGTAACATATCTTGTGTTTGCGCTTGATCCATTGACTCTCTCTCTATCTCTCTCTTTACTTTGTGCCTTGCAACTATTCATATTGTGCATTCATATTGCTTGGCTTGGTTGTGTGTGCATCATTTGTTGATCACACTTGAGTGTATTGCATTAAGTTTTAAATTTCGCATTTAGTTCATAGATTAGCCATATCACCTATTCACCCCCCCTCTAGGTGACTTTTCAATTGGTATCAGAGCTAGTGCTCCTGATATTTAGGTTTAACCACCTAGGAGTTAAGATCTTGGTTTCTAATCTTCATTTGCATTATCATTTGCACTCATACTAGTTTGCACTCATGGCTAGCCCTCCTATGTTTGACCATTTTAGACTTGATGCTTGGAAGGTGGACATGACTAGGCATTTAAAAACTCTAGGTCATCTAGTTTATCAAGCCATCACTATAGAAACCCTCCCTAATAGTAGCAAGCATAAGAAGGCCAATGCACTGCACTTAGAACACTTAGAGCATCTCTCAATGAATATCTTGTACATGTTTTTGATCGATATGATTCGGCTTTTGCAGTTTGGAGCTTATTGACATCTCCCGAGCTTCCAAGGATTATCAACAAGATGAGGAGATCTATGAGAGAAAAGTCCGAAGAGCATTGCTTCATGGTCCAAGGGAATAACTCCCTTGAGGTACAATCGGACACTCAATTAGATGATAGCTCTAGTTCCTATTGCCATGGTTGTTTTAAAGTTCAAACTTTAAATATGGAACTGCTCAAAAGCTTGAAAATTTGTTGGAAAAACATGATTTGTTGAAAGAGGATAATCTTGTTTTGAAAAATGAATTAAAGAATTTGTGTTCTAATTTTGAATTGGTTTTGCAAGAGAAGGAAGAGATTACTAGTGAATGTGACTCACTAAGATCTCAACTAGACATTGCTTTAAAAGAAATTGATGTTTTAAAATGCAAAAATGATTGTGAGGATGTTGTAAAGAACAATGAGGTTTTATCTTCAAAGTTGGATTGTGTTTTTAAAGAAAACCTTACTTTGAAAAATAAAATTGATTCAATTTCAAAAGAATTGGATTTGCTTTTGAAGAAAAATGAATCTTTACAAAATGATATTGATATTCATGTTTGCCATGCTAGTGTAGCTTCTACTTCTAACACACCTATAGCATGCTCCACTTTGTCTTCTAGCATAGAAAATGATATAAATGTTTTGAAGAAAAGTGTTGATTGTTTGGGCTCCACTTTGAGCCATTGTGCCATGAACCACACTCGTTTGGAATCCTTGATTCGCAAGAAACAAGTTCCATCTTTGCTTGCACACCCAACACGGCATACACATGCTTCTCACGGACACAACCATGACATGTATGCTCATGTGTACATTTGTACACATTGTGGCCGAAAAGGCCATCTTGCTAGATTTTGTTATGATCGCATATCATCATGAAAATTTAGCAACTAATATTGTTTGGGTTAGAAAGGATACTAACCCCCGTGGACCCAAAAGGAAATGGGTACCAAAGACCACCTCTATACTTTTGATGTAGGTGGGAGCTCTCGCATCACGTGAGAGTATTAGTGCCTTGAGGTGGATGCGTTCTAAGCCTAAAAGAGAATCATTTGGATGCTTCACACTCAAGGAGATTAGGTGGAGAGGACCACCATGTTTTGGAGAACTAGAGATGCACCTTCATCGGTTTTGGTATCATTCTCTAACTCCCATTTTTATTTGCATGCTTTTACTTGTTCATCTATTCATAGCATGTTTTGTTTCATTGTTCATTATGCTTATGTTATGTTGATTAGATTAGTGTTATACATGTTTAGTTACTTGAGAACCCATGTTTCATATGGATCTATATTTAGTGTTCTCACCTTGTTTAGAACTAACATGTATGCCCTAGATCTAATACACATACATATGCATTATGATCATATGGATGTTTATGATGTTTTGTTTTGATGACTCATGTTTTAATATGATATTTGCCATGTTCATTAGACTTATGCTTTACATGATTAGTTGTTGAGACACCCATGTTTAGTATGGACCCATATTTTGTGTTCTCTTTATGTTTTAGCTATCATGTTAATCATAGATCTATGCACATGTCTTTGTCATGCTAATCATATGGTTGACTATGACTTTTTGTTTTAATAATTCATGTTTTTGATTATTATGATCATGTTGATTGTTGACCCGTTTTATGCTTCATGTTTTGACTACTTGCTTGAATGATAGTTTTCATTAGGACTAGGATTTATACTTGTACAACGAGTGAGCTACAAATAAACCTTTATATATGTTTGTGCTTGAACGCTCATTTGTATTCACTTGATGTACTAGTATAGTCTAGTTTTAATGATTCTTGCATTTGACTTGTATTCATTTTTTACATGTTTTGTTTGACTTCATGTATATGTCCATCTTGTCCAAACTATCATATATACATATACATCCTTGAGCCACGTGCCTTCATGCATATTATTTTGTGGACTCTTCATGTTTGGGATATGTATGTATACTTTAGTTTGTACATGACATACATATGCCTTGAAGTTTAAATCATTGTGACGATTTCCATGTTGATTGTCATTTCATATTTTAGGTGATTTTCATGGATTTCATGATTCACGTGTGTTTCATATTTTAAGATATTAGATTGAGCTTGATTGTCCATTTTTCTTGATGATATGTTTCACACAATACTTGTACACTCACCTTAGTTGATGTTTTCTCATGACTTAGTTTTCATGAGTATAATTTGTGCCATATGGATTTTGAGTGTTTAAGTGATCATGTGATTTTCATGTTTCATGAAAAATCTTTGTATTTTATCTTGAAGGATTTCGTACTAGTTGACTCATATAACTAATTGTGTATTCTTCGTTGGTAGTGATTTTCAAACGTACTCTATTTTCAAATCTATTTTTGAAAAACCCCTACCATCAAAGGGTGGTTGGATGGAGATCATGTTCATGTTTACTTTAAAATGAAAACCATTTGATACTTGAACCATGATTGGAGGTATAGGATTATGAGATATACAATTGATCTTATTGTTGTTTCTATTGGTATCATTGAATTCTTCAATTGGTATCAATAATTGACATTTCTTGTATACTCATATATTCGTGTATGTATGCTAACATTTCATAGTATATCAATTCCATTGGTATCTAATTTTCATACATATATATGTTTATTTGTGCTTTCTATATCCCTATATCTTTAAGCACAAATCTTGTTTATGATAAGCTTGAGCTTCAATTTTATTTCAATTGATTTAGTTTTCAATTTGGTATCCTTTTTCGAGCCTTATCATAGTTTTTATTGATATTTCATAAAGGGGGAGAAAATCTCGTAATTTCAACTTTTCAATTGGTATTTAGTTTCCACTCCCTTACTTTATGATAGAGAATAATAATTTCAATTGGCAATAGTTTCAATTGTTATTAAAATCATATGTGTTTATATGTTCAATACTTTGGTATTAAAGATCTATGTTTATTTTCTATTGATATCAACATTTATGTTTAGAAATTCAAAATTTGTTATGTTTAATTTCAATTGATATCTAGATTGTTTACTTATCAGTGGTATCAAGATTTTGTTTTTCAAATTGGTATAGTTTCACTTTTTAAATTGGTATCAAATGCACTTCATTGACACTTTTTAATTGGTATCATATTTGAGTTAGTCAAAAAGGGGGAGAGCATCCCTTGATTGATTCTTTGTTTGAATATAAAAAGAATTTCTATTAATTGGTATATGTTTTTTATTTTTAACCCTTTGTTGATGATTGACAAAAAGGGGGAGAAGAATTTGAGTTTATATGCATGTTGTATGCATGTTTTTTGATGTTTTTATTAAGTTCAATTGGTATCCAAAGCATTATTTAAGAATATGTTTAGTTTGCTTAGTTTTGGTATCAAGAGCTTGTAAAAGAGATCATGAGTTTTGTTTTGCATATATTGTGTTTTATTGGTATCTAGAGCATGTTATGTTTAGCTTAATTGGTATCAAGAGCATGTTTATTTTTTTAAGATTTCATTGGTATCAAGAGCATGTTTATTTGTTTTTGCTAATTGATATCTAGAACATGTTTATTTGCTTTATAATTTCATTGGTATCTAGAGCCATTTATTAGTTGTTTATCCTATGCATGAGTTAAGGGGAGCTTCTTTGAAGCTTAACTTTAATCCATGCATATATAACTCCATGAGTTTTGTCATCATCAAAAAGGGGGAGATTGTTGGCCCAAAGGCCTTCCACTCTAGTTTTGATGATGATTAACTCATGTAGTTATGCGTACTAATAATCTTGTGATTTTAGTTTCAGATCATTAGTCAAGTTATTAGTAGGTGATTAGCTTCAACAAGATGATTTGGAAGCTACCCACATGTTGATTCAAGAGCCCAAGCGTCAAAGATCATATATAGCACTTGCTCGGTGGATCAAAGTGTTTTGGATCGAGTCGGCTTGGAGATTGCGCTCTACAAGAAGACATCGGTACCATAGTTTAGTTTGGGTTTAGATCCTAATTGTAAAGATTAGAATAGTATGATAAGCTCAAGTTCACAACACACACGTATCATGTTTGGTTTTCGGGTTTTGGTTTAACCGATCTTGGTTTGCATGAATAGAATTATATCAAAACAAGTTTACATGGTTTAATGTATATTAGATTTATTCTATATACATGCATGCTTCAACTCTTAGACAAACTTACTTTGATATACCTATTTCATGAGTTTTAGGTTTGTGTTTAAACAATACTTAATTTTGGAATTAAGGACAAAAACTATGATATGATATGTTTCATGTATATTGGATTTCTTTCCATATGCATCATGTTTCAAAATGTTAAAATATCATGTTTTTGTATTTGGATGAGTTTTAGACAAAATGTATTTTCTATTCAAGAATCCAAGTTTTAGAAAATACAAGGTTTGGTTTTGGTAAAAATGAAAAGACATAAAAATAAGTTTTAATTGCTTGATATTTGAGTCAAAACTTTTATCACATGTTTATATATCAATGCAATTTGACAAAACTATTTTTGGGAATTTTTAGTAGTTTATAAGAATTTATTGGATATTTATTTCCCCAGATTCTGACCTGTTTTGGTGTCTGCCAGGCTGGTCGGTCGACGGTACGGTCGACCGCACCATGTAGCCGGTCGACCGTATGGGTCGACCGACGTGCACAGAAACGTGCACGCTGGCTACACCTTTAGCCGGTTGACCGTGCCGGTCGACCGACTGAGAGCAGGTTTGCTCTCTGTTTGTTTGGGTCGACCGGCGGGCGGTCGACCGCTAGCGCCAACGTGTCAAAAATTGACGTTGGGGCGGTCGACCGGGCGGTCGACGGCAGGGTATTTCTGGCAGTTCTGCTGTCAACGGCTATTTTCCAGATTTTTCTATAAATACCCCATTTGCAAGAGTTTTTCTCTAAGAATTTTTGTGCGAATTTTTCCCTACTCTCTGGTGTTTCAAAGCAATCAAAAGAAGTTTTTTGAACTTGAATTGAACAATCATTTGGTGTTTTGCTAGGGTTTGGAAAATCAAGAAAGGCTTTTGGGAAAAGATTTTGATTGAACTTCTCTATCTTGGTTTCAGTTTTTCCAAGGATTTTTCTTTGTGATTTTGATTTTCATTCCATTGGTTTTCTCCACACTTGAGCTACATTCTACTATCTCATTCTATAGGATATTTGTGGTGGAAGAAGAAATGTTTGTGGTTGCTTGTTGAACCACCAAGTTGAAAACCCAATCTTTGTTTGGCGTTGTGCCTTGGTTGTTTCCCTCAAGTTGTGAGGTGATCCTTGTGTTTGCTTTGTGCTAATCCCTCAAGTTGTGAGGTGATTGTTTGTTGGTTTGGAGCTTGCCTCAAGGAGGAGGTTGTGGTTGTAAAGAGAGGAGTGGGTACTCCTTGTGAGAGTTCTTTGTGGACTTGCTAGTGGATTAGAAATCTTCGTGTGTCGAAGGCGGGGATGTAGAGCTGGGTGCTCGAACCTCGTAACATATCTTGTTGTTGCGCTTGATCCATTGACTCTCTCTCTATCTCTCTCTTTACTTGTGCCTTGCAACTATTCATATTGTGCATTCATATTGCTTGGCTTGATTGTGTGTTCATCATTTGTTGATCACACTTGAGTGTATTGCATTAAGTTTTAAATTCCGCATTTAGTTCATAGATTAGCCATATCAGCTATTCACCCCCCCTCTAGGTGACTTTTCAGGGGGAGCTTGACATTTCCGCTATACATTGTATATTATGCTTTATGTGGGTTAGGGTCTAGTCATCCCTTCTCCATGTAATGCATGTACGCAGGAGGAGCTAACTTTACATCTCTCCTCTTCATGAATGTATATCGCATATGCATCTTTATTATTTGTTTGTCCTCGCCCCTTTGTTGATGAATTGACAAAAAGAGGAAGAAGAATTTTGAGAGTTTATATATGCATGTTTTTATCTTTGTTTATGCATATGTTTGTGTTTAGTTTATGCAATTCATTGAATATCTATTTGTTTATTGCTATGCATGAGTTAAGGGAGAGCTTCTATGAAACTTAATTTTATTCGATGCATATGTAACTCCATGAGTTTTGTCATCATTAAAAAGGGGGAGATTATTGGCCCAAAGGCCCATCACTCTAGTTTTGATGATGATTAACTCATGTAGATATAGTACTAATGATCTTGTGTTTATTTAGTCTCTGATATTGATGAAGATCTTAGTAGGTGTTTAGCTTCAACAAAGGATTCGAAGTCAAGTTTTGAAGCTAGCACATGTTGATTCAAGAGCTCGCTCATCAAGATCGCATCAAGTACTCAAGAGGAGTCTAACTCATGAATCAAGGTTGGACCAAGTCAAGAAGGAGAAGAAGATTTCAAAAGAAGGTTTTAAAGACTTGAGTCTAGTTTTGTAAGTGTTAAGATTTTGTATTTTAGATAAAATGTAAAGGATAGATTAGTTGTAGATTGCTTAAGCTCATACACATACACACACAAAATTTATATGTGTTTTCTTAAAATAGTTTTGGTTTTTGAAAATGCCGTTTTGTTTGAGCTTCAAAGTATATATCTTTATGTTTCATGAATAGAGTTCATCAAAATGAGTTTATATTGTTTATATGTCTTTGGATTTCATCCATACACATTGTTGGTTCAAATATTTAGAAAAACTCATTTGATGTTTCTATATCATGTGTTTAAGTTTTGTATTTATCAAAACTTATTTAGAGCTTATTGTCAAAAACATAGATATTTCATCTCATATGTGTATTGGATCATATCCATACACACTAAGCTTCAAAATTGTTTATAATATCTTAGTTTGTATTTGGAGAAGTTTCAGAAAAAAGTTTTTCAATTTGGAGATTGATTTTGAAAAATACAGATTTTTGTTTAGGCAAAATTCCTATATCACAAAAATAGTTCAAAACATTTGTAATATGTCTTGATTTTTGATCACACACATTTGTACTTCAAAGTATGATAATGAACTTATTTTTGTGAAATTTATGTGATTTTATGAGATTTTATTAAAGTAAAAAGATCAAGTTTTAATCCCAGAATTTTCAGACCTGGCCTTCTGCCGGTCGACCGGCCTGTCGACCGAACCAGAAGTCGGTCGACTGGGCGGTCGACCATGTGCACAGAACGTGTACAGACAATTTGGTTGTGGGCCGATCGACCGACCGATCGACCATCTAGAGAGTTGTGCTCTCTGGATTTAGCCTCGGTCGACCGGTAGGTCAAAGCCAGGCACGGTCGACGGGGCGGTTGACCGACAGGCTGCAATGATAAAAAATATGATTGTTGGTCGGTCAACTGACATAGGATTTGCTGCTAACTTTGACCCCAACGGCTAGTTTTTGATCTCCTATAAAATTGGGTTCCCTTGGCCTGTTTTACATAAGATTTTTAGAGAGTTTTAAAGCCAGTTTTCCTACCTCTCTTAGGGTTTTCTCCACTTGTTTTAGGACATACTTTTATATCAGAAGGAGAGTTTTCAAGATTGTTTTACAAAAGAGATTTCTTGAGTTTTCCTCCACTACTCTATCTTGTTTTCTCACACATACTTGAGCTTTCCATTGCTATATCAATCTATAAGAGCATTGTGTGAGAGTGTTTTATGTGATCAAAGTGTTGAGATCACCCAGTGTTCATCTTTGTATTTGAGGAGGCGAACTTGCGTGTTTGTGTTGTTTCGAGTTCTTGTAGGAGCTCGGTGTAGAGGTGCGGCCTCGGCAAGCTAGTGTGCTTGCGTGTGTTGATCTTGCGGGAACAAGTGAGGGGATTAGTGAGTCCAAGAGTTCTAATGTGAACTCGTTTGTAGGTGTTGCGACACCAAGTGATCCACTGGGATCGATTCTAGTGAAAATCCTTCATAGTGCTGAAGGCGGGGACGTAGAGCAAGGGTGCTCAAACCTCGAAACAAATCTCACGTGTTTGTGATTGCTCTCTCTCACACT